>JBAMJV010011520.1:0-34095 GCA_037951105.1 Echinarachnius parma | reverse complement strand
AAAAATATGCTCATTCAAAATGCGCAATGGGACATTAATAACAAGTGCAAACTATGTTGGTGCTTACATTAAAGGGATAGTTGAGTTTTGGTAGAGAGGGCGCTAGACTACTTATTTTTTTGTGAGGTAATGACAAACTGAGTGTAAAATTTGAAAGAGCATATTATTTAAATAATACAATCATCTTTGTTTGATCAAAATCGGTTCAGAGACGGCTGAAATATCCATCAATATAACAATTTGTAATAAACCTGGGGACCCAGGTTTATTAGAGAATTTTGAACCAGCCGTTAAAAATTCAAAAAAATGCTTCCTCTTTTCAAAAGGTTACAAAATAGGTATTTAAATAGTTGTTGGTTATTTCTCTATCTAATCACTATTTCAACAAAGCATCACATGCACAATATTTTATTCAAAATGGTTGAAACCGATGAGTGTTTAGAGAGCGCCCTCTTACGTTTTAGCGGCTTTTTTTTTAATGATAACATGATCTTTACTACGTCATTTGTAATTTGGTGTTCCTTTCTAGTTATAACTATTAGTTTGTAATGTAATGATGCAGGTTTTGGTTACTAAAATTCAGTTTCACCAAAACTGTACTCTCCTTACCAGAACTCAACTATCCCTTTAACGACAAGTGACACACAGTAAATGAAAACTATCAACTTCAGAAAGTTTTCGAACAAAAGTTCCCAGGCTACTTCGATGTTCAAATTTCAGAAGCTGATTTGAGTGCGTGGGAAAAAAGGAGGCTTTTTTGGGTGCTATTTTTTAAAGAAAAGAAATCTGAGAAGGTGTGATTATGAATATAAATAGAAATGGTAAACATTGCCCACGCGACTTCACGGACCGTGAAAAGAAAAATAATTATACTTTTTATGAAGTTAAAGACATTATTTTACATCTGATATTGAATTGAACATTATTTTTGTATTAACGAAATCTTCAATTAGAAATAATAGCGTACGTACTTTAACCCATTGCCTACGGGATCCGGGTGGCCCTGTATTAACTCTATGGGGATTTCAAAATCTAGTAGTGAACAGGTATTGAAAAAGGCCGTTTAGAATAGGCGTTTTCAAAGGGGTGGAGTGGGGCTCCAATATCAAGCATACACGATTTTGGCGCTAAACTTAACGACAAGTGGCGTCAAAATGAAAACTATCCGCATGAAACATTTTTCCCAGGCATCTCTGTATACCTTCGACGTTTAGACTTCAGTATACAGCCAATTTGAGTTAGGTTAGAGTGCGTGGGAAAGAGAGGCTTTTTCGTGCTATTTTTTGCAACAAACCAACCAAGAAGATTGAGAGGGAAAAAATACGCAAACGGAGAAGGTGTGATTAGGAGTATGAATAGGAAAGGTAAACAAGGGGTGAGTGGCTCGAAATAGGCCCTGCCTAATGCCAAGTTGATTTTAATATTATAGTCAATATAAATTCAGAAATGTGCGATCGTCACTCATCGATCTGGGAAGATCTACAATTTAGAATTCTTTTTAATTATTTCGTGTTTATAGTTGAATTTCGTTTAGTAATCGTTCTTTATGCTATGGGTTGTTGGAATGGGTGCGCTTCGTTATTCCGAAGGTTCTTTATTCCGAAGGTTCGTTATTCCGAAGGTTCGTTATTCCGAAGGTTCGTTATTCCGAAGGTTCGTTATTCCGAGGGTTCGTTATTCCGAAGGTTCGCTATTCCTAAAATGAAATCGGGTTCGTTAATCCGAAAATGAATTTTGTTTTTGTTATAATGCTATAATTTCATATAAAGAGATAAAATAAACTTATATGTTTGATTGGTCTGGCCAAGGGAGTGAAAGGGGGAGGGGTATGCTTAATGCAGGCTGTAAATTAAATAAACAAAACACAAACTATAGTATTAAAACAAACCCGATTTAATTTTCGGATTAACGAACCCTATTTTAGTTTCGAACTAATGAACCATCGGAATAACGAACCTTCGGAATAACGAACCTTCGGAATAACGAACCCGATTTTTTTTCTTCGGATAAACGAACCGTCGGAATAACGAACCCGATTTCGTTTTAGGAATAGCGAACCTTCGGAATAACGAACCCTCGGAATAACGAACCTTCGGAATAACGAATCTTCGGAATAACGAACCTTCGGAATAACGAACCTTCGGAATAACTGAACCTTCGGAATAACGAACCTTCGGAATAACGGACTGTAACCGTTTGAATAAATATGTAAATTGAAATATATTATTAGAACATTATTACACACATATATATGTATGTATAATAATGTTCTAACATTGAAATGTTTCACAAAGATTCGAAGTTAAACTTAACTTTGTGGATCGCCGAACAGTTTCTTTCTTTTTTTCAGCCATACATTTGATTGAAATTAGTAATATTTGTTATTATCAATGAGCCAATAAGACGTATAAACGTTTGTTGGAAGTTTCAAATATTTGCATTTTGTTGCTTTTGAATATGTTTTATTCCAAATTGCTTTCTATAATGTTACGGTCCAACTTAGAGTTAACTTCAACTTAGAGCCTTTTGTGAAACACCAGTCTCCTGGGTCAGTTTTGTGCCTCGACCCCCAGGAAGCACGCGACTACACGGCGTGTGAACAAAAGAAGAAAGAACAACTACCTGCCCGACCAAACCGTCATGCTTTGATAGTCTGCAATTTCTGTCCACATTTTCCCACCAATATGTTTCTCTCTTTCAAAGTTCAGTGATTGTTAATTGATAGTGCTGTATACGCGTGGGTGTGTTTGTGAGTTTGTGAATAAAATCTCGAGTTCCACGCGTGTGTACGGTTGTGCGTGTGTGCATGCAAGCCTATTTTATTGTTAGTAAGTACATACTAACATATCGTGTGTGTATAATCGTGTGTGTGTGTGTGTGTGTGTGTTTGTTCGTGTGTGTGTGGGTGTGTGTGTGTGTGTGTGTGTGTGTGTGTATGTGTGTGCTTGCCGCGTACATTTGATTATCTGTGAGTCTGTGCTAAGACTATAAAAAAGACACATTTTGTGTTTTGTGTGTACGTGTGTGGTACCATATACATGTATTACATACGTATTGGGCATCCGTGTCATAAGGGAAGCACTTGTGAAGGTAAACAAAATGAATGTACATCGTCTTTCAAGTTTTACCACCTCCTGTATTTGTAACAGTTTATGCGTGTTTGTGTGTGTGTGTGTGTGTGTGTGTGTGTGTGTGTGTGTGTGTGTGTGTGTGTGTGTGTGTGTGTGTGTGTGTGTGTGTGTGTGTGTGTGTGTGTGTGTGTGTGTGTGTGAGTGGGGGTGTGCGTATATACACTATTTATTTTATGTATGTATGTAAGTTTGTATGTACACTATTTGATTTATTTTATGTATAAGGGTATGTATGTACACTATTTGATTTATTTTATGTATTAGGGTATGTATGATTAGTATTCATTTTTATGTATGTAAATGGCGCCTTTACAAATTCGGTGTTATTTTATATTTTATTTTTTAGAAGCTCAGAGCTTAGACAATTAAGAGATGAAATGATGATGAAAAAGCAAAGAATATATTGCTTAAACTCGTTCTAGAGCGTGCAAAAAGTTGAACGCGATGTATGTTTGACCGTTTCCCCTAGTTTTCAGAGATTCACGTTTCTCACAGGTTTATTGAGGATATAAGCTTGAACAGCCATGCACTGACTCGGGAAACAATGGGTGATATTCGTCCGTAAAAACACAAACTGTAAAAAGTAAAATATTATCGGTTAAACGCTTGATCTCCCAGTTGATATGTAAGTGAACTGTCTTTAGATTCACAATTAGTTGTTTTTAAAAATTATGACAAAAGGTGGAAAACCTCCATATTAGTAGTATTGAGAAATCATCGTGAGAAAATTTCGCTGAGGTCGCGTTTCTTTTCCAAATGAGTAATGATGAATAGATGAGAACTGCAATGGAATGGCACGTAACGCACTGATCCATATGGCAGACAATCGGTTGATTATAAATGCTACGTACTACTTGCCAATATTACAATTATTTATCATAAATGTATTCACTAAAATGCAAGTTCTACTATAATATTATTTAAAATAAGAACAAAACATAACATAGAAGAGACATTACCTAAAGTAAACAGAACAAATTCAACTTCTTCCATTCTGTAACTGATATGTCATTCTAGTTACAACTGTACTTACAACTTTATTTGGTGTATTTACCTTGATATTTCTTGCTTTTGTTTGATATTATTACGGATGGGAAATACAAAATACCCCCCCCCCCCTCCCTTCGAGGCTCTGTATTGATTAATGGTCGGTGGTCATATAAAAGAAAGGAGACTATTATTCTAGACTATGGGTGCAAAGTATCTCTCTATTTTTTTTCCTTTCCTCCCTTTCTCCTGAATGGTCCCAGTGATGATAGAGAGAGATTACACGTCACATTGGTACAACCAGAAGGTGTAGACTCTTTCTTTCCAACTTGTGAAAACGTAGGGGCGTAGTTCAGCAGTGAGGTGTAGCCATGCAGGTGAAACCCAGACGGGGGCGGGGGCACATAATTATGGGGGAGGGTTCCCCATTAGGGTGCAAGATACCCCTGTAGGCAACTTGATTTTTGTTTCCTATGAGGGGCCGAGTTTGTGTCAAAATTAAATAAATCGGCATTACGTGTTTCTCTGTTTACTTGTTTTTGCTCAAGGGGGTAGTGAGTGAGGAGGGGGGGGGGAGGTCAAAACGGAGGGGGGGATGGGGTGGGCAGCAATTACCCCCCCCCCCCCCCCCCTTGCTCCTCCACGAATGTATGCATGCATGCCTGGGAAAGTACGGAAAGCGGGGGAACAAGTTCTATTATTATCATTATGGAAGAAAGGCGCGCGAGAATCGGGCCTAGGCTCCGTTCCCATAACAATGATTCGCGTTCCCATGGTTTAAAGGAGAAGAGAGAATGAGGGGGAGAAGATGTAAGACAGAGGAGAAAAAAGGGATAGAGAGAGAGAGAGAAACGTTTCTCGAAGACTGGATTTCTATTAAGAAAAGTTTCAGAAATGTTTGATTTTTTGTAAGAAAATATGAAGGTCTCACAAAGATTTCAAATATATTAAGGAAAACAAAGTTTTACGAAGATTGATTTCTATTAAGAAAAAAAAAAGTTTAACAAAAATGTATTTCTAGTTCAAATTAAAAGTTTCGCGAAGGTTTATCTTTAGTAAGAAATCAAAAGGTTTCACGAAGGTTTGATTTCTTGTAAGGAAATACAAAGTCTCACAAAAATTTCAAATCTATTAAAGAAAATAAAAACGTGTCACAAGATTGATTTCTTGTAAGAAAATATGAAGCTTTCACAAAGATTTGATATCCAGTACGAAAATAAAAAAAGTTTCTCAAGATTTGATTTCTAGTAAGAACCCGTGTGAGATATTATAGTTCTATTGTATACAACCGCACGTGGGAAAGAAACGATAAAGAATTGTATTGTCCGTGTGTAGATGTAGTTTCCCCCTTACACTTGCAATTTCTGTCCACATTTTCCCACCAATATTTTTCTCTCTTTCAAAGTTCAGTGATTGTTAATTGATAGTGCTGTATACGCGTGGGTGTGTTTGTGAGTTTGTGAATAAAATCTCGAGTTCCACGCGTGTGTACGGTTGTGCGTGCGTGCATGCAAGCCTATTTTATTGTTAGTAAATACATCATGTGATGGAATGTGTATAATCGTGTGTGTGTGTGTGTGTGTGTGTGTGTGTGTGTGTGTGTGTGTGTGTGTGTGTGTGTAATATTAGGGGGAGATTTTAACACTGTAATGGAAGGGGGCATGGATTATCAAGGGCCAAACATAGTATTAAGATCTAGGTTTATTGAGGTATTAAAAAGATTTTTGAATAAATATGATTTAGAAGATATATGGAGGAAAAGGAATCCTAATGCTAGAGAGTTTACTTTTAGACAAAGGTCGCCCTTAGTCCAAAGTCGTTTAGATTATTGGTTTATATCATGTAGTTTAGAAAAATTAGTAAATAAGTGTGAAATTTTGGTATCGATAACACCGGATCATTCGGGTATTAAATTGCAATTTCAGCATTTAGTGGATAAGTATGTTTTTGGAAAATCGTATTGGAAATTTAATAATAGTTTATGTATGGATAAACATTTTGTTGAGGGGATGCATGATATAATAATGGAATTGAAAAATGAATGGGGACCTAGGATTTTGAATAAATTAGTATTTTGGGATTTTTTGAAAATGAAAATGAGGGAATACGCCATGAAATATTCACGTGAAAAGGCGAAATTAAGGAAACTTGAAATAGAGACGTTGGAGACTGAAATTAAGGATTTAGAAAATCAGTTAGTCGCAGGGGCATCTAGGTTTGTTATTGATAGTATTAAATTGAAAAAAGATAAGTTGAATAAATTGTATGATTTTTCTCGACAGGGCATTAAAGTTCGATCTAGAGCAGCTTGGTTTGAAGAAGGGGAGAATAATACTCAGTATTTTGAACAATTGTTAAAAGTAAATAAGAGGAAAAGTGTCATTAGTGAAGTGTATAAGGAAAATGGAGAAATTACTAGGGATAAAAATGATATTTTAAAAGAGATAAAGACATTTTATGAAAAATTATATTCTTTGAGGAATAATAGTGGTCAAAATAATGGTTTATTTTTTGATGATATTTTAAAGTTAAGTGAACAGAATAAAGAATTATGTGAAGGTAAAATGACGAAAGATGAGTGTTTTAAGGTTTTGAAAGAAATGAAATGGAATAAATCCCCTGGAAATGATGGTTTTACGGTGGAATTTTATGAAACATTTTGGCCCATATTAGGGGATTTGTTGGTAGAAGTATTGAATGAAACATTTGTAAGGGGAGAATTGACGGTATCTCAAAACAAGGGACTATAACACTGATAGAGAAAGAGGGAAAAGATGCGACGCATATTAAAAATTATAGACCCATTACGCTGTTAAATGTAGATTATAAAATATTATTGAAGGTTTTAGCAACTAGGATTAAAAAGGTTTTAATTGAAATAATTCATTATGATCAGGTGGGATACATAAAAGATAGGAATATTGGGGAAGCGGTTCGATTAATAGAGGATATATTATTTTATTCTAAACATTCATTGGTGCATGGACAAGGGTTTCTGGCTGCGGTAGATTTTGAAAAAGCCTTTGATTCGGTTTCCCATCAATATTTATTGAAAGTGCTAAAATTGTTTGGTTTTGGTGATTCGTTTTGTTCTTGGGTGAAAATATTGTATAATGGTATAAGTAGTTGTATTATGAATGGGGGTGTTCTACTGGTTACTTTAATATAGAAAGGGGGTCAGACAAGGTGATCCATTGTCGCCTTATTTGTTTTTGGTTGCAATAGAATTATTGGCACATGAAGTAAGGAGGGACAAAATAATTAAAGGGATACATTTTGGGGAGCACGAAATAAGACAAGTATTGTATGCAGATGATATGACAATTTTTTTGAAATATATAGATTCCATTAGAAGGTTGCAATATATATTTGAAGAATTTGAAAAAGTAAGTGGCTTGAAAGTCAATAAGGAAAAGACACATTTTATGTATATGGGTGAGGAAACTGGGAAACCAGATGGGCCTTTATTTGGAAAATTTGTTAAGGAAGTAAAAATTGTAGGTGTTAATTTTTCGGTCGATTTTAGATTAAAAGATGATCTAAACTATAAAGAAATATTAAGTAAAATTAAAAAGCTTCTAGGTTGGTGGAAACAACGGGATTTGACTATCATGGGTAAAATTCATTTATTGAAAACGTATGCATTAACAAAGTTGAATTATGTTTCATCTCTCCTTGTTGTTCCCTTATGGGTTTATATAGAAGTGGAGAAAATATCGTTTGATTTTATATGGGGAGGGAAAGATCGTATAAAAAGAAAAATTATGTATCAAAATTATAATTATGGTGGAGTAAAAATGATTAATTTTGAAATATTTGTTAGAACGCAGCGGATAATGTGGGTGAAACGATTATTATATGGAGAAAGAAATTTGGGATGGAAGTTATTTTTTGATTATTGCTTAAGTTCAGTGGGAGGAAGGCTAATTTTCTTATGTGATTATGAAATGAAAAAGATGAAGTTTATGTTGAAGATTCCACCTTATTATTTGGAAATGTTGAAAGCTTGGAAAGAGATTGATAATTTAAGGCATGTTAATGGTTGTATGAATCCAATTATTTTTAATAATAGGAACATATGTATTAAACAAAATAAGATGGTATTTGATAAAGAATTATTAGAACTAGGGATTGTTATATTGAACCATATTATGGATAATGGACATGTTAAACCCGTTGCGTACTTTTTGAAGCATGGTATGACAGGTGAGAATTTGCTTACAATAATTGATATATATCATGCGATTCCGAGGGATTGGAAAAATGATTTAGGTTTGATACAATTTTGTGAGGTAGACTTAATAAATTATGATATTAATTTATATCTTTTGGATACTTCATATGTTTTACAGATAAGAGATGGACAAAATGATTTTAATTTTATAGATAAAGAAATGTATGAATGTTTTTTTAAACCAAGAATAACATTAATTATTGGGAAACAGAGAGAGTTTCAATTTAAGTTACTGCATGGGGCAATTTACACGAAAGATCATTTATTTAGATTTGGATTTGTTGAAGATAACTTGTGTTCGTACTGTAAACGGGAAAGGGAAACATATTCGCATATATTTTTATTTTGTTTAAATGTAAAATTGATATTGCAAGCTTGATACAACGTTTTGAGTTAGATGAAATAAAGGACTTAAATTGGCGGGATATATTTGTTGGATTGTCAGGTAATTCAAATAGAATAAAATGTTGTAACACCATTATTTTTATGGTTAAATATATTTTATTTGTATTTAGAAAAGAGGGTGTTCTACCAAATATTGATAAAATACAGAAACTGTTATCGGAGTATAAGGACCAGGAAAAGGGAATAGCAACTAAAATGGGGAAATTAGGATTACATTTACAAAAATGGGAAACGGTAAAATTAGAATAACATTGAAAGAATGAACTCTTCATACGCGATGTTTCTCCCGTGAGCATGTAACATTTAAAAAGAATTGATTTAAGTATGTATTTTGTAAAAATTATATATTTTTAAAAGTGAGCAGATTTCCGTGGGGGGTGGGGGAGGGGGCGGTGGGAGAGGGCGGGGGGGGGGGGGGGTGGGAGAAGTAGCATGTCTTACTTCTTTTTATTTATTGTTAAATCTCCATTGTTTAATTTTTGTGAATTACACTTGATTTGTACACTTGAAATGTAAACTTTTATTATTTAAAATGTTATTCAATTGTAAATGTTATGTTAATTTGGAGAAATAAAAATCACTTAAAAAAAAAAAAAAGTGTGTGTGTGCGTGCGTGTGTGCGTGTGCGCGTGTGCGCGTGTGCGCGTGTGCGCGTGTGCGCGTGTGCGTATGTGCGTGTGTGCGTGTGTGCGTGTGTGTGTGTGTGTATGTGTGTATATCTTTCTGTGTGTGCGTGTGCGTGTGTATGTGTGTGTGATTACAAATAATGTAAACAAATACAATAACACGAAAACTATCTAACCAAAACTACAACTATCTTACCAAAACTACAACTACATAAAAACAATAAACTACAACTACATAAAAACAATAAACTATAAAAGAGCTAAACAAAAAAACAATGACAATAATTACACAGTAACTATCAACATATTATGCATATTGTAAATTGCAAATATACAGTATAAATGTGAAATTGTACTTAAATTAAATCAACAGTCGAACGTACAAAAGGTTTTTGCTTAACTAAACAAAAATAACATCAATTTCATTTTCAAAAGCTATTAAATTATCCAATAATCTTACATGTTCAGGTAAACTGTTAAATAACTGAGCACTTGGGTAAATACATCCATTCTTCATATAATTTGTTTTGGATTTAAACAACTTTACAATTCTACGGGAATTACGAAGATGATATGAGTCTTCTTTAAATATTATTTTATTTGCTTGTTAAATTGTACGTACTGATGTCCATGATTGTATATTATAGGTTTTCCCGCTCAATTTCGCTATTTTGTCAATCGAATTGATAATAGGAGCAAACGAATTCGCGCGATTTGCGATCGCCGTACCAAAGCAGCATTCGAATTCGTAACTTATAGTCGTTCAAAATCACGTAGGAGCAAGTGAATTTGCACAAAGTGCATACCTTTTCATCAATGGTCATTCGAATTCGCGAAAGGGCAGTTGACAGTTGGCTGCACATTCGCGAATTCGAATGCTCATAAATGAACTTCTGTGTCTATTCACGAAAGCGTGTGCGTATGCATGAATTCGCATGCACTTATTCGGAATTTGGAAGACCGATACCAACGATTACGCGGCAACGCGCGAATTCGAATGACCCTAAATGAATTCGATTGAAAAAAGTGCAAAATTGAGCGGGAAAACCTATATTATACATGTGTTAGTAAGTTGATGCTTTGTTTATTAAACATACATGTTGAAAAAAGAAGGCACGATTAATAATGTAAACTTTACGTGTCAAAAGAATAAACTCGGCGTTTCTACATTGTGTGAAATGGGCTTCTCAAAGATTCTCCCAGTCCATATTTTAACTCTATTATTGTCTATATACCAAATCAAAGAAAAAACATGATAGTTCATCCCGTTATGAAACACGCAGTATTAGTCTGAATCGGTCTATAGGGTTAATCGATAATTGGCATCGTGGCGGATATGAAAGGCGCCCAAAGCGGCACCAGAACACCTGCCTCACTTCCGGTGTTTTGAAGAAATGGCGGGATTGTGTTTGCAAAAATCATTCGTTGAGATAGGGATGCATCAGCAACTGCTTATACTGTGTTAATTGTTGCCTTTTTTACGAATCCACCACACTTGGAAGAGTAGTATAGATATTTTAGTATGAATGAGACCTTCAGGCGAATAGTTCACCTCCGAGTGGGCTTACACGGGGCTTACACTGACATTGCAATGCCATTGGCATAATCGGTTCAGACAAAGTATAGAGCTTAATTCAGACCAAAACGATAATGCCAACACGAGCTGCTCTGAAATGTCAGATTCCTTATATTCATCTTTAATTCATAACTAGAGCATTGCTCCTAACTGAACATACTGAACCCTCCTGGATTAATGAGGAATACAAAATAACATGTATTTTTTACATGTTAATCCCTATAGTGGAACAAAATTATGTATATCGATCGAGTATCAATTAACAATGGCTATTTATACAAGTCATACTCGTATATCCCTGGTGCAGCTATTATTCTGTTTAAAGGGCATCAAGCGTGGGGATGCTACACAGCGGGTCGCCATTTTGAACTGGGCCAGTTTGCGCGCACCGCATGACACTGAGCTAACGTGCATCACGCACCGTGCGCAACGTGTACTTAAGATGGCGCCGCGCATCTGATTTGACGAATCTGAAGTACCTTTAATGTATACACTGTTTTTAATGGCTATTTTGAGCGTTAAGCACGGCGAAAAGTGCATGTCTGTTTAAATCCACTCTGTAAATTTTCTCTCAAAATATCTCCTCGCTTCCCTCTCCTCCCCCTCTCTCCCTGGCCTCTACCTTCATTTATTTCATTTTGTATCTTCTTTCCTATCTATATAATCCCCTTTCCCCTATTTTATTTCTCCTCATCCTCTCTCTCTCTCTCCCTCCCTCTTCACCTCTTTTCTTTTCTGTATTCCCACTTCTCTTCCTCTCTCCTTCATCTATTTCTGTCTCGCGTGACGTAAACGGCTCTTGTCCCTCTAACACATGTAATAGGTATACAAGCGGGAAATTGAGAGCTGTTTGTTTTGACTGGAACTAAAATATAAATTTGTACAGTATTTTGTTCCGCATCAGACGGACAGTTGTTACAGATTAAATTGAATTTTGGCATGAAAAAGGATAAACTCCATCCGTGGAGCAATATTGTTCAGTTCAATGATATATACACATACTCATTTGCACACGTTAGAATATGAGGCTTTTAATTGATGCAGTATTTGAAGAGCTTAATTCCAAAAGGCGCTAAATCCACTTTTTCAACTTTCGAGAAAAACAGGTTTCTTTGTTGAAGTGTGTACACATGCCTATGGAAATATGAAAATGTAACGTTCCATATATTTTTTTTGATTGTGTAATTTGTCCAAAAATGTTGAATTCTAGATAGCTACGTAATAGCTTATTAATGTACTGATATCGTTAACTAAACAATTGTGGAAAGTGGATATAGCGCCTTTGGGAATTAAGCTCTTCATTTGATAAAATGTTGGTGTGGTCAAAGCAGTCAGATAGGACCATCATGTTGTAGAGGTCTTTATATACCCTCCTATACAGTCCGTAGTCACGTGATGATGTGACGTCAATAATATTTTGACCACCATAATCAATGCAATTATTGATGCTGATTGTCCTTCGCTCAAAATAACTGAATAATAATATACGTATGCAAAGATATGTTTAAGGTGATTCTTATTGTGTTTGTAAATATGAATATTGTGTATTATATGATTTGCCACACCCATGTGTATAATGTTCCCGTAAGTGTCCATGAACCATTGTATCCTCCATCCAAGTCATTCACCTATTGCCCTATCCTCCAACCAGCATGTTTACAATCTGTCACCAACCCCATCACCATCATGGTCATCTTCACCCCCATTAGCGAACCCTCATAATTCACCCCCTTTCTCTGTACATATGTTTACGTAGCTATAGTGTGAGATATGAAGAATAAAGGCACTTGCCATTCAGACTCCGAAAAGAACAAGTCCAGTGTTTTTCCTTCTCTCTCAGTATACAAAAGTGGCGACGAGGTATAAGTGACCGACCCACGGCAGCATGGCCCAACGGATAGACGTACCACCGCCCCCGCCCTTCTCGATGTCCTCGTCCAGGGCTTCGTCAGCCTGGACGAAGTGGATGAGAGGGTTCGCTTACTACATAGATGCTGCTGGCATCACTTTGCCAGCCCAGAAGACTGCCCTACTTTTGCACGTAGCTGGTCCTGACGTGCAGGACCTATTCGACACATTGACGGTCCCCACTCCGACGGGTGATCAAACGGACTATGACGTCGCCCTCGCGGCGCTCACAGGGTACTTTGCGCCATCGACCAACATCGCCTTCGAGCGGCACCTGTTCCGCCAGGCTGTGCAAGGCGCAAGCGAATCCGTGGATGATTTCTGCACGAGACTGAAACATCTAGCCTCCTCTTGTCATTTCGACGACATGGACGAACACGTGCGTGACCAGTTCGTGGACAAATGTTCGTCGTCCGGTCTTCGCAGACGGCTGCTCCGTGAACGATCGCTTACGCTTGCAAGCCTCCTCGACATCGCCAGGGCCAGCGAAGCCGCCGCAAGGCAAGCGGATTTTATGGAGGGGAGACACCCGTAACGCGAGGACGTTTCGCACGTTGCCCCTCGCCCTTCTCAGTATCGCCACGATCGCGGGGCACGTCGACCACCACCGCGTGGACTACCGCAGTCCCCATGGCGGCGAAGACTGCCGCAAACCCCTGATCAGCCCGATGACAATTGCGGGAACTGTGGCATCCAGGGTCACACGTCCAAGGATCCGATATGCCCAGCACGAGGAAAAAAATGTAACAAATGCGACAAAGTCGGACATTACGCCCGCGTGTGTCGGAGCTCGTCGTACTCTCGACAACGACCCGCGGCAGTCCATGCCGTCGAAGAAGATGAGAATGGACGCCATGACCATCACTACGACGACCGTCACTACGACGACAACACGACAGATGACGAGTACAACTTTCACGTACACACCGCGAACGCCATCCTCGCTCGCATGAGCATCGAGTTGGAGGGACAAAGCATACTCGTGGTCGTCGACTCTGGCGCGTCCGTCGACATCGTAGACGAACAGACATGGGACGTGTTAAAGGGCCGGGACAGCCAGCTCCGATCACGGCTAGCACCGGGACAGACTCGGCTGTACGGCTATGGATCGAAAGAGCCGCTGCCGATACGGGGCGAATTTTTTGGAAACCTGCGTTCGCCCGACACCGACAAGACTGTTCGAGCAGGGATCGTCGTTGCCGACGGCGACGGTGGCTGCTTACTCAGCCGGGAGTCAGCCATCGCTCTTGGTCTTATCACGCTCTTTCACGACGCGAACGCGGTGAGCGTGGATACTCCAACGACGGTAGACTTGAAGCAGGATTTGATCGACAAATATCCTGCGGTCTTCCACGGCTTCGGCAAGCTCGTCGACTACCAGGTCCATGTGCACGTCAACCCAGAGGTGAAACCGGTCGCCCAACCCCCGAGGCGAATCCCCTTTCATTTGAGGAAGAAGGTCGACGACAAAATCCAAGAATTGCTAGATAAGGACATTATCGAGCCGGTGTCCGGTCCGACGACGTGGGCGAGCCCCCTGGTCGTCGTACCGAAGTCTAGCGGAGAAGTACGCGTGTGCGTCGACATGAGAAGAGCCAACGAGGCTGTCATCAGGGAGAGACACCCCATACCAACGCTAGAAGAGACTCTCGAATCGTTGAACGGAGCGTCGGTCTTCTCGAAACTCGATCTCCGGTGGGGCTACCACCAAGTCGAGTTGGACGACGTCTCCAGGGACATCACCACGTTTTCAACACACAAAGGCCTGATGCGGTACAAACGCCTTATCTTCGGCCTTTCCTCCGCGTCCGAGATATACCAATATGCGATCCAGCAGGCGCTGAGCGGCCTCGACGGTGCGAGAAACATCTCGGACGACATCATCGTCTACGGGAACGACGAGGACGAGCACGATCGCCGCGTACGCGCGGTCATAGAGCGACTTCAAGATCGAGGATTGACGCTGAACGCGGAAAAGTGCGTTTTTCGCACGAGCAGCCTCACCTTTTTTGGATTCACGATCTCTCGCGACGGCGTGTCTGCGGACGACGCCAAGGTGAACGCCATCAGAAACGCGAAGACGCCCACGAATGCCCACGAAGTCCGCTCATTTCTAGGACTGGTCAATTACTGTGCTCGGTTCATCGATAACCTAGCCACAATCGCGGAGCCCCTACGCGAACTAACCCGCGGAGACACACCGTGGACGTGGACAGACCGGCAGCAGAGATCGTTCGACGATCTTCGCCACGCCCTCACCAGCGATCGCGTTCTCGCGCACTTCATCACAGGCGCGGAAACCCAGTTGCGCGTTGATGCGAGCCCCGTCGGGCTCGGAGCTATCCTGACGCAGACGATCGACGGCGCCACACATCCTGTCGCGTACGCCAGCCGCACTCTCTCCGATGTCGAGCGGCGGTATAGCCAGACGGAGAAAGAAGCACTCGCTGTCGTCTGGGGATGTGAGCGCTTCCACATGTACCTCATCGGCGCCGAGTTCGATCTCTTCACCGACCACAAGCCACTCACATACATGTACTCCCCTACGGGCAGGCCGTCCGCACGGGTTGAGCGATGGGTTCTCAGAATGCAACCGTATAAGTATCGAATCAAGCACGTCCCGGGAAAAACCAACCCGGCAGACCCCCTGTCTCGACTCCCCGCAGTCGATATGCCGATGCGAGATCGAAACATCGCCGAAGACTATATCGACGCCGTCCTCGCGAACGCGATACCCAAAGCAATGAGCCGCGATGAAATCAGGGCAGCCACATCGGAAGATGCACGTCTAACGAAGCTGAAAGAGGTGATCATATCGAATCGCTGGAAAGCATTCGAACGCGATCCCCTCATCGCCGACTTCGCCCGTTGTCGTCACGAGCTTTCCATCAAGGACGACATCGTTCTACGAGGTACGCGTATAGTCATACCGACAAAACTGAGACACCGCACTCTGTGTATCGCCCATGAAACGCACCAAGGTATTGTGCGTACGAAGCAGCTATTGAGGTCGAAGGTTTGGTGGCCCAAGATCGACCAGGAGGTCGAAGAAATGATCCGTGCGTGTCGCAGCTGCCAAATACAAAGTAGACAACCACCGTCGCAACCGCTGCATCCGTCCGTGATGCCCCCTCATCCGTGGCACACCGTCCACGCTGACCTATGTGGACCTCTTCCCACCGGCGAAACGCTGCTCGTCGTCATCGACAGCGCGAGTCGATGGCCGGAAGTGAAAGTCATTCGATCAACGACGACCGCCAGCATAACCAATAACCTGAGCATCATCTTTGCTACTCACGGCTTGCCAGTTCAGATCGTCACCGACAACGGCCCCCAGTTCGTCTCAACGGAATTTGAGGCATACTGCAACGACCACGACATCGCGCATCGCAAAGTCACGCCCTACCATCCACAAGCGAACGCGGAAGTCGAACGATTCAACGCGACCGTCATGAAAGGAATTCGAGCCGCGATCGCTGATGGCCGCGATTGGCATCGTTCGCTGCCGAGCATTCTGTTCGCATATCGCACCACGACACACCGCGCGACCCTCGAAACGCCCGCGAAGCTGCTGCTAAACCGGGAGCTCCGTACGAAACTCCCGTCATCGACCCCGCCTCCACAATCTCGCGCGTTTTCCTTCTCTCTCAGTATACAAAAATTCTCATTAGGCATATACCAGGTTATGCATGTTATTAGTCAACCCATGACCATCCATGTTTAGTTGTTATTTTACGCATGTTTGTCTATTATTCAGTGTTTGTTTTGGCATTCAATAATATGATTGTGTGTGGGAAAATAGTGCCCTTATTGGTTTTGTAAACCTAATTGAAACACACTTGACTATTTGATTTGATTTAACGTTTTCTACTAAGAAACATATTTGATAAACATAATACGATAACGATTTATGTCATGTTTTTTTAAATAGATGTACTGACAGTGTCATAATTATATGCTTTCTTGTGTCTGTAATCACACGTCAGCTGTCTAATTTTGTCATGAATATTTAAGGGGACCAACAGGCAAAGAACAACACATTATTATGTGTTTTGGTACCGTTTTGTGATATCAAATAGATACCCAACATTTTGCAAAGGGTTGTGTAATTCATAAACAAAGCAATTAATTTCCACCACTTACGGAACCACTACTATTTCCTGGTTCCATAAGGGCCAACTATTTGCGAGTGCGCCAATGCTATTCACGCGTACGTTTGTAGACAATAGATTCCTGGGCGATTCGTTCGCTCTGCACACATTAGTCTTCGCAATTCAGACCGCATGAACGCATGCTATAGAATGGTGATGCGTTTTCCAATTATATATTTTTTCTTCTGGAAACATATTTTTGTGAACTTGTTGATGGAATAGAATACTAAAGATGTTACCTTTCTTTCCTTTAACTGAGTACCCGGGGGACTGAGTATTTTCACTACATTTTATGATGTCCATAGTCTCGATTGTTAATTCTACGTTAATAACAATTGTCTGTGAATCATAGTCAACTCTGTATTCTGCCAAGTGTGTTGCACCCTTCATTCCTTCCCCGGACACTCTCTTGATATCGCCAGTCCAAGAGGTCGATGGACGACCGCTGCCACGTTTTCCTTCAATTGCGCCTTTCAGTATTCTTTTCTCAATTCCTTCAGTTCTCCTAACGATGTGCCCAAAGTACTTAAAGGGGTAGTACTAACAGTTTTGGTAAGGCTGAACTTTAGTAACCAAAACCTGCACAGTAACATTACAAACTAATAGTTATAACTCTACCATGCTAGAAAGGTAACAAAATTACAAACGACTAAGTAAAAAGCCTGTTATCATTCAAAAAGAGCATCTCTAAGCGCTCTCTAACAAAGCATTAGTTTCAACCATTTTTCATACAAAATCATGCATGTGATGTGATGTGATAATGATAATGATGAAATAGAGAAATATTTTGAAAAATGTAAGCATTTTTGTCATTAAAAAAAAAATCATTGAATAAGTTTGGGGCCTAAATTTATTACGATCGGATATATATATTGATATTTCAGCCATTTCTGAACCGATTTTGACCAAATATAGTTGATTCTGCTATTAACATTGCATGTTCTTTCAAATTCGACACTCAGTTTTTCATAACTTCACAAAAAAATTGTGTTGAACTTGTGCAGCGCCCTCTCTACCTAGCTTCTCCTCTCACACACATTTTGAATTTATCTCTCGTAAATGGTAAAGTACCAGACAAAATGAAAATCGCTAAGGTCATCCCTATATTTAAAAAAGGAAGTCATGAGGATTTAAATAATTATCGGCCAATTTCTTTGCTATCGTCCCTCTCGAAAATTCTAGAAAGGCTGGTTTATTCACGTACGCTTACATTTTTAAATGATAGTAACATTTTATCCAGCTCACAATTTGGTTTTAGAGAAAAACACTCCACAACCCATGCGTTGCTTTCATGTATTAATAAGATTGCAAATGCTATTGATGATCAATTACATACAGTTGGAATATTTTTGGACCTATCCAAGGCCTTCAACACAATAGATCATAATATATTATTATATAAGTTAAATTATTATGGAATACGTGGGCACACGTTGGACTGGTTCAGGAGTTATTTAGAAAATAGAAAACAATTTGTTGTTGTGAATGGACATGAGTCAAGTCACAGATTTGTCTCTTGTGGAGTACCCCAGGGGTCACTCCTTGGCCCTCTTCTTTTTATTATATACATGAACTAGCTGTACCCGCGGAAATCCGCGGGTTTTTGTAAGAGAAAGACGATGATGACATAACGACACTTTAAAACTTTACTAAATATCCCACAGTCATCATTTAAAAAGACAAAATAGACTCGGGCGATTCAGTCCCACCCCACAACCCGTCGGGGCCCCGTCCAACGATACATCCGGCCAATGTATAACAAAATCATGATGGTTTAGTATCCACGCAAAGTTATTCAGTTATCCCCCATATTTGATATGATCCATAATTTGTTCCGCTTGTATTAAAATAGATACAATACACTATATGTTCGTGTTCTTGCTAATAAAGTAGCTTCGCCGCTCCCCCCCCCCCCCCCCGCGGCTCCAATTGCCTGTATGACAAATAACCCGTCGTGTCCCCTACACGTTTCATATCATAAACTAAGTTCTCCCGCGTATACCTTTGTTCATATTCTTGAAAGGAATAGTTTATATAGCCGTCTATACATGTATTTGCATACTACATGAGCAGATACTTCCCCCATCCATTCTACCCCCACCCCCCTCCCCCCCCCCCCACCCCCGATAATTTGTTCCGCTTGTATCAAATACATGCATTTGCATACTACATGAGCAGATACTTCCCCCATCCATTCTACCCCCACCACCCCCCCCCCCCCCCCATCTCCGATAATTTGTTCCGCTTGTATCAAATTAGATACAGTACACTATGTTCGTGTTCTTGCTAGCTTCGCCGCTGCCCCCCCCCCCCCCCCCCCGTGTCTCCAATTGCATGACACATAACCCGTCGTGTCCCCTAAACAATTCATATCCAAACTAAGTTCTCCCGCGTATACATTTTTTCATATTCTTGTGAAACCCGATGATATATTCCTTTGAAGGGAATAGTAGCCGTGTATTTGAGCAGATACCTCCCCCGTCCATTCTACCCCACCCCCACCCCCACTCCCCACCCCCTAGGCGTCTCTTCTGGTACTGCATGGTAGCTTCGTGGCTGACTTAATACATCTTACCACAAGCTGGCGCAATTATAGTATCGTGTACGGTAGAGCGAATGAGATAGTGACCAGAGACGATGGTCAGCAGGTCAGTGAGCTATGCAAATAAACTACGGTTCGGTGGGGTAATTAGATGACTGCGCGACGTGTATACACGGCTGTACAGCCATTGCGCGTTGTATAACCGCAGCTAAATTGAAGTTGTCGCATTTTGTCGTCGATGCACTTACAAACACGATGCCAATCGGCAATAGCGATCATTACCATACCATCCGCGTAATATAAATATTGATATTTATCAAAACCTGGGTAGTTTCGCAACGTGTTATATCTAAAATGGTTTCTCGATATATTATTTGTTTTATCTACTCCAATTTATATTCTTACAAATACTTTTACGGCGATAAATCGTTAGTCAATGCTCGGCGTCTTAAACGGGCAATTGACATTGCTGGCTTTCCCTTTTCTTCGATCTGGAGGACGACCACGGGGCGGGAGCGACTCGGGAATGCCTTATTGTCCTCCGCAAAACGTATATCCTTCGATCGCGACGGTCGGGAAGTCGCCGAATCCTCGGGGTGAGGATATCTCGAGTGGGAACCATTTTGGGGGGTTGAAGCTTACCGTATTAATATAATAGACTAGCTGTTGGCGCCCGTTAAACGGGCGCTCTTTGCTGCGGCAGCCATTTTTCTTTTTCGGGGTGTTACTTGTCCTTTAAAGCTATATTTATGGTTATTTCGTTGCTTGTATCGCAAAATGAACGGATTGTGACGCATTATTGGTCTCTGTGTCAAATATTGAGCTTGTATCACAAACTGCACGACGATCCCCAAATGAAGTATTGGTACAATGAAGAGATCATTGTGTATTTTTTAAAACTGGTATATTTTAAGCTGTTACATAATAAAAACCTGCGAACGGTTATCTCCCCCCTTTTTAAAATTTATTTATTTATTATTATTATTATTAATTTTATTTAAATTTTTTTTTTTTGGGGGGGGGGATGGGACGGGGGAGGGGGAATTAAACCTCTCCCCTATTATCGTGTCGCAAAACAGTTTTATCATAACACATATCCGTTTGGATACTTGTATAATTTGATAATTCGAGACCTCACCTTTTTTTCAAGTGCTTGAATATCATACAGATATAAATTGCGTAATTTCTTGAGGAGCAATTAGCTCCCGGGGAAAATTTGTATCATTTCTTTATCCTGTGAACCTCTTTTGTTTAGTTTTTTGCTGCATTATAAATCAAAATGGGTCCGCAATCACCCCGTGAAAATCATCACTTATGCGCACGGTATTGGAAATAATTCAGAAGATTAAGAATAATCAAAACCATGCGTTGTATTGTATCAACAGTTCCTTACAACAAAATAAAACCAAACATATTATAATCAGTTATATAACCACATTATAACAATGATACTAATACTGAACCTATCCCTAGATTTATACACGTAATTATAGCTAATTTGTTGATGTTTATTCTATCAAACTGTAGTTTAAACCATTTTGATACAATTATATGGGATGGAACACCCCCCCCCCCCCCCCCCCCCATTCCCCACTTACACAATACACCCGCGAAACGGTGAACCCCTCCACCCAATTTCGGCCGATAATTAAGCACCCTCTATTATTGGTGATGGATACCCCCGTTCCCCGCCTAATAGAAAGCCTCGGAAAACAGTTACTCCGCCCCCCCCCCCCCCGCCTCCCTGCTTCCCGCCCCCCCCCCCCCCCCATCAAGTGTTCTCGGTCAACGATGCATTTTGTAAAGTAGCCCTCCCCCTCATGACTACCTGCTTTCAAAATAAAAAAAAAGTGCGTTATGTTATCTCTCCCCCCCCCCCCCCCGCACACACACCCGTAATTTGAGCAAGAATACCCCTCCCCTATTTTGGGCGATACCCCCCCCCCCCCCCGCCCACGGTGGAAAACAGTAACATCCCCCGCCCCCACCACCCCCCCCCCCCCCCCACATCCCCCGGCGCCCCTGCTTATCACCAACATCCCCGTTGTCTTGGTCTCGGCCTCGAAAATCTTATCGCAGAATGACGGTTATCAGAACAGATTGGTTTTAATTCAATTAAATATGAGCATGAACAATTTTATACTCAAAACCCCATCTTTTTCCTCTTTTTTAAGTTAATGAATATTGTAAAGATATTATAAATTGCGTCATTTCTTGAGTAACACCGGCTCCCGGAGAAAACTCTAAACATTTCTTTATCCTGTCAGCCTTATTTTGTTTTGTTTATAAATCAAAAGGAATGCACATTTTCCACCTTCGAAGGGAGTATTCCAGCAAGTTTCCTGTACTGTTAGACTCACACAGTGCTAATGAAACCCGTTCCCATTTCTCTGAAGCCGAGAGTATCTAAATGCATTGATTATTATTGACTACTCTTGCAAGATATGCTTGAGTTTGCTGTTCCTATACCAATACACCGAATTCGTATGAAAATCCCCGAAAGCAACTAAAATTAATAGACACAGCTTCGTGTACAAAATGTCTTTTCCCCTATATACCATTTTCGAAAAAACCCACCGGAGACTTAATCGCTATGTAAATAAAGTATTTCTGCGGCGGGCCCTAGCCCTGAAGCTTATCGCAGACTATACCGCTATGTAAATAGGCCCTCTCCCCCCTGTTCCAAATCTTTTTATGAGCCACGGATACTAATCGCTCGAAAGGAATGCGCTCGCCATTAACGACACGCCAATGCATAGGTTGGTCTTATCCATGCAATTTTATGAGCGCGATTCAGTGTATAAATTTACCGCAAGACCAATTAACTGTGTAAATAAAGTCTCTGATAGAAGGGTCCAAGACCATTCCTTTTGAATATTCATAGGCCCGATATCTACAAATCCCTCGAAGGGAACTCGCTCGTCGGAAAGCAGGGCTCAGTCGCGCGCGAATGATAGCTAGTCCTTATCCACGCGACTCTATAAAATCGATGGTGACTCGCGGCGTCATGAGCGTCATGAATAATGAATAAATTAGACGAACTTCGGGGCCATCTGGACGTCGATCCCGACCGCGCCGGGAGTCGGGAATGCGACAGTCCGGAGCTCCGAGACCGGGCCCGTCGACGGGTCCGGGTCGCGGCGATCGAGGAGCGCCGGGAAAAGAGGAGATGCATTTTTAGAAATTGCCATTGGTAATGCACGCGCGACCCCCCTCGTCGCGTTAGAGTATTATTAGGTATTGATGACTTTCCAAATGCTTCTAAAATACTATCTTTTATACTTTTTGCGGACGATTGTAACCTTTTTTTATTCACATCGTGATCCAGAGACCTTATTGAATATAGTTAATAATGAAATGAAATTTGTTCAGAAATGGATTCATTTAAATAAATTGTCATTAAATATTGTTAAAACACAATATATGGTTTTCAGTAACACGATAAATTCACTCCCTGGACATATTTTAATAAACAATATTAATTTACAACAAGTGAATACTATTAAGTTCTTAGGCTTATATATTGATAGTGATTTATCTTGGAAATCACATATTAATTATTTAAGTAATTTAATTTCTAGAAATACTGGAATTTTATATAGGTTAAGGAGTTTTTTTCCTACTACTGTTTTACATACCCTCTTTGGAACACTGATATTATCATACATATATTATGGAATTTTAGCATGGGGCAATAGTTCATTATTATTACTTGATAAACTAGTTAAAATACAAAAGCGAGCCATTAGAATTGTTAATAAAAACAGGTTTCTATGCCCACACAACAGAATTATTTTATTCAAATAGAGTATTAAAACTAACTGACTTATATTTGTATAATATTGGGATATTTATGTATAAATTGTCCAATAACGAACTTCCTGAAAGTTTTATGATAATATTTAAAAAGAATAATTATGTTCATACTTACCCCACTCGGCAGAGTGGTTCCTTTCATTTGCCACGAACGCGTACACTATTTGCCCAAATTTTATTTTTATTTTCTGGTCCAAAATTCTGGAATGATCTTCCAAACGAAATTACTACAAGCCCCTCTCTCCGTGTATTTAAACGTAAATTAAAATTATTGTTATTGCTTAAGTACTCGAAATAATTACTGTTTAGTTGTTCTTTCATAAGTAAGTTTCTATTGTTGTATTCTTATTCGGTTGGATCGATTGTAATACCCTTGTAATATTTCTTTCTATAGTGGTCTAAAAAAAAAAAAAATTGTTGTTTGGCATGGCACCTTGTTGTCTTTTTTCTTTTATTCTTTTTTGTTTTTTTCTTTCTTTGTTCGTTTTCTTTCATTACATTTTGTTTGATTAAATTTTGATTAGACACAATTACCCCTGGGAACCAAATGTTTTTACAAGCTTTGCTTCTTTTTGGTTCCCCCATATTTCACGTTATGTTAATTACAAACAAATTGTTGATTATGTAATATTTTATTGTATATTAGTCTACAATTTATTTATTTAATTGTATTTCGTTTATGAATGTATTGTTTGTTTGTATCATTTCTTGTTCAACATTTATTTGTGAAATATGGAAATAAATTCAAATCAAAAATCAAATAAAAAAAACTGAACTCCCCCTTTAAGTTTTCGTTCCAAGCTTTTGCCAATCACTAAAACAATACCTTTGCAGCAAGTACAACAATACAACAAACAACAAATAAATACAACGAATAAATCATTTTAGATTATGATAGATATTATTTTAATGTGTGTAAATATTGTAAATAAGTGAATTCAGTGGAAAACATATTATTTTTGTTTGTGTAATTTATTATTATCGGGGCTAACATCGACTATAGCATTGTGCTATTTTGTTACCCCCTTTTGTCAATTCTTCCAATTGTAATATTAATTTAAAGATGCATTATTTATCTGTAATATGAATATGTTTATATATATTTGTTGCAAATTGTAAATATTGAACTGATTAATAAACACATTTCATTTAATTTCAATTTCGTCTTTGGTCGATCAATTTCGTCAGTCACAGGGGCTGACAAATCTGACCGACGAATTTCAATTGTAATTGACGGCAATGTATGATAGATTAATACATTGAGTGGACATTTTGTGAAATTGATCGACCAAAAACGAAACTGTTGTTGGCATTGGCACACATTAGGCTTCTCGGGACTGAATTGAAGTAATCATTTCTGAAATTTGACAACAAACTTTTATGCTGAAATATATATCTCAGAGCAAGCTCATTAAGTGTGACTGTCACTGGTCTGTTGTTCACTGGCGGCCCAAACACTTCGGGTATTGCTTGGTAGGGGGTATTTAACATGCAAACACAAATCTTCACAATTTGGTGGACTTGTAATTATGGATATGACATAATGGTGCGTTTGGCCTAACCAGGAGCCGTGCAAGGCACGGCGCCCGGTGTGCTAGCACACACCGCGGATTATAGTTAGTTCTGCCCATACCTTAGTTCACGCTAAGTTTTGTCTCGTTGCCACGTCGAAAATAACACCATGTTAAAGGGAGTGTCCGCATTTTGGAAGCCAAATTTCAAAAGTTGCGAGGTTATTGCCTTATATGAAAGAAAATGTCATTTAACAGCTTGCCTGAACAAATTAGGGGTTGAATATCTTTTTCGTGGTTTAATTGGCATTATTCGACTATTCACCCTTGCAAAATTTCGCTCACGATACCGGCGCATTCCGTGTGACCCTACGTGACCCGCGCACAGATTGTGATCGAACAATGGCGTAAGCGAATACTAACAAAATAACTAAGACTCGCTAAAACTGACTACAAGTCATATAATTGTATATTCTTAATTTTCGAGACCTTTTCCGTGTCGTACCTTTATAAATGTCGGCTTCACAATACCTTAACAAGAATAAGTACAAAATTGTTGTAATATAATGGTAAATCAGTTAAACACATTATTGGCCGATACCGTATAATAGTTCGATGATGATTTCTACACATTCGTTTTTCATTCGTAAATCCAAATTACAGGGTTGTTCGATCTGATTTTGTTTGTGTGTTACATTTAGCCTCATCCGTCTACTGGAAACTATTCAGACGATTTGTGAAAGGCGGACACTTCCTTTAAGGGCCGCCGACAAGAATGGCTTAATTCATCTTACAAAGCCGCATTTAAAAAATAGTCATACTTCATGACAAAAGCTGATCATTTGTCCTTCGAGCATGATTTCTGTTCCACAATGGGCTCTGTACTGGAAAGAGATTGTACAATTAAAAATATAAAATTATTGTACTTTGATCCCGAACACAGAGGAACCATTTACTGAAAATGTACGTGAACAGATTGTTGTTATGGCGTCACTTAGGTCGATACAAACTCACAATCACTTTTGCAAGTCGTGAGGTTGAGGAAACAACTTGAGCAGTTACTTGAGCAATACAACTCTGTCAGCTAGCTATAGTGCCCTGCATGGTTTGTGGATTCTCATTAAAATTTGACCAGCCGTGCTCTATTTTCTTCTTCAAACGAGATAATAGCGATATTAGTGAATTAGCTGCTCACGCTCCTGGGTTTCTGTCGTGATCATATAGAGAGAAATAGACTCTTTGCGATTCGCCGCCATTTTGTCCGCGGAAACACCGCTCCCGCCAAAAGACAAGCATACAAACTGTATGTTTAAGAAGTCAATGCAACTTTGATGATACACTGACGAGAAATCACCTAACATACAAATTTGACTGTGCAGAAAGCTGAAGGTTTGACCAATGGATACGAAGAGCTTCATCTGTCTCAATGTTGGCGGGAAAATCTACATTACCACACCCGCGACGCTGACACGCTATAAGGGGACGTTCTTTGTCGATATGATAGATGGGTCGGTGCCAATACCCAAAGACGAGAATGGAAACTTCATGATTGATCGAGACGGGAAGATTTTCCGCCATGTTCTCAACTTCATGCGGTCTGGGACGCTGCGGATACCCGAAGGCTTCAGCGAAATATCCCTGCTTGAATACGAGGCAGAATATTATGGGCTACTCAAACTCGTGGACGACATAAAGAAGTTGAAAGAAGAAGAAAAGATCCTGTGTAGAATAAATCATCGGCTGAATGTCGGTGGGAAGATCCTCGAAGCAACCCGACCATGCCGACAGACGCTCGCTCATGCCCCAGTCTCGCGGTTCCCTGCCATTTTGTCCGGATACAATTACATACCCCCCCCCCCCCCCCCCCCCCCCTGGCTACGGGCCTGTGATTTACGAATATCTACCAACAATCTTGTTTAATAGAAAAGCGTTCAACATTTAACTTCATTCAATTTAATTCCATCAAAATTTCGAGATCACTTTCATAGAAAAGTATCGTAGATCATCATAGTTATGTTCTTTACTCAACATAGATGGACTTCTAAAAATTTGAACTTATATATGTTACCCAAGTCACGATTGAGTTAATTGACCATCATGCAGTACCAACAAATGTAAGTGTAAACCGATTAAACTATTTTAAAGAACCTATGATAATATTTATATACGGTAAAGTGATAACAAAACGACAACATCCAAGTGAAAAGGCCGGGTTATGCTTGATAATTATATCGATCATGACAAAAAAAATTTCCTTAAAGTGTGACGTCACAATTTGTTGAATATGTTTTACTTCGATTTGATTTTACTACAATTACATTTCAGACTAAGATACAATTTGAATACAAATGCAGGTAAAAGCCAAGCATATTGATGAGTAAAAGTAATACACTTATAAAAGCATAGGAAATTGATGAGTATAAAATGTAATACACTCATAAAAGCATTCCATTAATTTAGACCCTACCTTTAGTTTCCTTTTTTTTTTTATTTGTACATAACGTATTCTTTCGATATACCTGTATTACTCATGTTATATTTGGTATACTAAGCTTGTAGGATTTGTTTATTATCTTCTTTTCGTTTTATGTAAGCGCTTTAACATGTTTATGACCATTAAATAAACCACTTTGTATTTTAAATCAAACGATATCAATCATAATATGAAAACCCTCTCCAAAGATACAGAAGGTGTTTGCAGAAAGAGGGAGAGGGTGGGGGGGGGGGGGGGGGGGGGGGGGGGGGGTGGGTTGAGGGGTTAATGAAACAAATCTGGAAACAATAACACCGGTGATATTTGTATTATTTTTTGAGCGCTTCTAATAAACCTAACAAACAATCGGTGTTGCTCCAAAGTATGTCGTACAAGGTTGGTAAAATAGTAAAATAATGCTAAGACGTGTGATGGATACAAATTAATGTGTCAAGATGTGAACGTTTGAAAGATCTATTATGTTGGAAATAATAATTAACGAAATTTCGTCTGACGATTTTATTCGTTTCATTCTAAGCGAAATCCAAACATTCGTAAAATTGATATAACAAATCGCTTAGTCATGCATGTTTGTACTGCGAGTTTGTTCAGTTGTTATGATAACCATTTTCAAAGTAATCGGGCAATGCACAGGATATACATTGATATTTGTTAACCCATCAAGGACGAGAGCTATTTCAAGGCAAAAATTATCATTATTTTCCTCAACAAATTGCCAACTCCTAATCTGTTTCTACCTTTTAATGATATTTAAAAAAGGTGCAAAATATTAATTTACAAGTATGAAATAACTTTGTCGCAAAAATGCCGATTTGAACGCCAAAACCTGTTTTGAAAATGACAATGTGCTGCCAATTTAAAAATTTTCCTAAATAATAGCAATCTATGCAATAATAAAAATCATTATAAAATAATGAAAGCAGGTAGAGTAACAAAATAGGGTTAAAAAATAGAGAAATATAATATATCTTTCTCCTTGAACTAGTTATCTTCTTGCTGAAATGTAGGACTACACAACCACAACTATGGGGACCCTTGTCGAAATATAACAATGATGAAAACACATTATAAACGAGAAGATGAAGAATGGCTTATGTCTTACCTGAATATGTGGTTTCTTTTCAAGCACCGTGACAATCAATTCGGCCTCTTCTTCTGGTTTGATCAACTCTGACTGTAACCATAGTAACGGTAACACGCATAATGTCATTTGATAAGTAGTTTGTGACGGTCATTCTTGTATAGCTTTCATGATGTATTAATAATTTATGTTATTCAAGAATATTGAAATTTCATACAACATGCGTTCTCTTTTATTGTCTATAGACTAAAGATTTAGTGTTTTCGGGATAATTTCGGCATGTGTCGCTATCGCTATAGGTTCAGTCCCATATGTGACCGGCTCTGGCAAAACCAGCAGCTTTGACACAAAATGTAAAATTGAACTTATGATGTTGTCGTGTGGATTTTCTCTTTATTTTGAGACCATTTTTATGCCGATCGGAAAAAAATGTATTAAGTTATGATTTTTTGTATTATTTGTATTATTCTGCTAAAACAATGGAGATAATTGAGGTTAAAGTTCAACACTCAGTTCAAAAGTACATGTCGTTCTTAATTTTTATCCTAAGATATAGCCATTTTCCCGATAATATTTCAGAATTGTGCATATCTCATTAGAAACTAGAAAAGTTGCATAACAATATGATAATAAAATGTTTGACCTTTTCAGACCATTTACGCAAAATCTTAAATGTGGCGAAGTTCCTGGTTTTGCCAGAGCCGGTCTCATATACATGTTCCTGTGTGGAAATATGACGTTTGTATTTGTGTATGCATAATACATATACTCTAGTCATTTCTTGATTGTGGTTATAAAAAAAATGTATTCAAAGAATAAGTAAATCTGATTTTTGCTGGTTTGATTATAGATTAAAATATGTATTAATTATAATGGGCAAATTGTTTTGATAAGGGGTAGTTTAGTTTTTGGTAGAGAGGGCGCTGCACATCACAATTTTTTTGTGAGGTAATGAAAAACTGAGTGTCGAATTTGAGAGAACATGCAATTTTAATGGCAGAATAAACTTTATTTGGTCAAAATCGACCCAGAAACGGCTGAAATATCAATAAATATATCTGATCTTATAATTATTTGGGGCCCAAATAATTAGACGATTTTTCAAAAAAAACAAAAAATGCTTGCACTTTATCCAAAATGTTCAAGTGTTTTTTAAATAGTTGTTGATGATCTCTCTATTTAATCATTATTTCAATAAAACATCACATGCATAATTTTGTATGAAAATGGTTGAAACCAATGCCTTTTTAGAAAGCGCCCTCTTGTGTTTTAATGGCTCTTTTTGAATGATAACAGGCTTTTAACTTAGTCGTTTGTAATTTTGTATACCTTTTGAGCATGGTGGAGTTATAACTATTAGTTTATAATGTTACTGTCCAGGTTTGGTTACTAAAGTTCAGCCTTACCAAAACTGTACTACCCCTTTAACAAGTCATAAGTATTGTCTGTAATTGCAAATAAACACTTACAAATGTGTTACTTGTGTATTACTATAAATGCTTTTTATAATATTGATGTCAATATTTAGAAATGCTGGTAGAACGGTTAAAAGAAAGATCAATTGATAACGTCTAAAATAAAGATTGTACGCTTATAGTGTAACGAAATATAAAATAACTAAAACGATAAATGATGAAAACGATGTTGAACCTAATAACAAGACTTTATTATAATGCCTTAGTTTGTTTGATATTTATCATACTGAATCATGTAAACACATTTTCTTTTAACTTGAGCACATTATTTCAAATAATGTTATATTGTGAATATCTTCTTTGCAATCAATTGCTTTATGCATTGTATGTAAATTTGATACTGTCATGAATATATTATACATGTATAATTAAAAATAAAGTAGTCCTTGACAATAAATTGAACTTGAATCTAAGCATGAACTTAAACCTTTTCAAAGCCATAATTATGCTTTCTTCTTACGATTGACGGTCATTGTCCTTTTGCCAAAAGAGAATGGGGCATAAGTGGATGCGCCGTTCAAGAACACAACATAATCATGATAATTGTTGTAAACGGTTTTACACTGGTTTTATTTCCAGACTTCAAAGACGGTATATCTTTCATCTGATGTGTGGATACAGGCCCATAGGAGTTCATATATTTGTTGAAGATTATTTAAAGAACAACATTCGGAAAGGTATAAAACCCTTTACATAAATTGTAAGTGCTGTATGATAGTGGTATGTTCTTATTGATCTCCAAAATGTGTGAGTGCGCGTGTATGTGTGTGTGTGTGTGTGTGTGTGTGTGTGTGTGTGTGTGTGTGTGTGTGTGTGTGTGTGTGCGTGTGCGTGTGTGTGTTTGTGTGTGTGTGTGTGTGTGTGTGTGTGTGTGTGTGTGTGTGTGTGTGTGTGTGTGTGTGTGTGTGTGTGTGACTGTGTGTGTGAGTGGGGGTGTGTGTATATATACTATTTATTTTATGTATGTATGTAAGTTTGTATGTACAATATTTAATTTATTTTATGTATTAGAGTATGTATGTTTAATATTCATTTTATGTATGTAAATGGCGCCTTTACAAATTCGGCGTTATTTTATTTTTTATTTTTTAGAAGCTCAGAGCTTAGACAATTAAGATATGAAATGATGATGAAAAAGCAAAGAATATATTGCTTAAACTCGTTCTAGAGCGTGCAAAAAAGTTGAAAGCGATGGATGTTTGACCGTTTTCCCTAATTTTCAGAGATTCACGTTTCTCACAGGTTTATTGAGGATATAAGCTTGAACAGCCATCCATGCACTGACTCGGGGAAAAAATGGGTGATATTCGTCCGTAAAAACACAAACTGTAAAAAGTAAAATATTATCTGTTAAACGCTTGATCTCCCAGTTGATATGTAAGTGAACTGTCTTTAGATTCACAATTAGTTGTTTTAAAAAAATTATGACAAAAGGTGAAAACCTCCATATTAGTAGTATTGAGAAATCTTCGTGAGAAAATTTCGCTGAGGTCGCGTTTATTTTCCAAATGAGTAATGATGAATAGATGAGAACTGCAAGGGAATGGCACGTAACGCACTGATCCATATGGCAGACAATCGGTTGATTATAAATGCTACTACTTGCCAATATTACAATTATTTATCATCAATGTATTCACTAAAATGCAAGTTCTACTAATGTATAATATTATTTAAAATAAGAACAAAACATAACGTAGAAGAGACATTAACTAAAAAAAGAACAAATTCAACTTCTTCCATTCTGTAACTGATAATATATCATTCTAGTTACTAGTACTTACAACTTTATTTGGTGTATTTACCTTGAGATTTCTTGCTTTTTGTTTGATATTATTACGGATGGGAAATACAAAATACCCCCCCCCCCCCCTCCCTTCGAGGCTCTGTATTAATTAATGGTCGGTGGTCATATAAGAGAAAGGAGACTATTATTCTAGACTATGTGTGCAAAGTATCCCTCTATTTTTGTTCGTTCCTCGATCCTTTTCTTCTAGTAATGAATGGTCCCAGTGATGATAGAGAGAGATTACACGCCACCTTGGTACAACCAGAAGGTGTAGACTCTTTCTTCTCCAACTTGTGAACGTAGGGGCGTAGTTCAGCAGTGGGGCGTAGCCATGCAGGTGAAACACAGACGGGGGCGGGGGCACATATGGGGGAGGGTTCCCCATTAGGGTGCAAGATACCCCTGTAGGCAACTTGATTTTTGTTTCCTATGAGGGGCCGAGTTTGTGTCAAAATTAAATAAATCGGTATTACGTGTTGCTCTGTTTACTTGTTTTTGCTCAAGGGGGTAGTGAGTGAGGAGGGAGGTCAAAACGGAGGGGGGTGGGGGCAGCAATTACCCCCCCCCCCCCCCTTGCTCCTCCACGAATGTATGCATACATGCCTGGGAAAGTACGGAAAGCGGGGGAACAAGTTCTATTATTACGATACTATTATTATTATTATTTATTATCATTATGGAAGAAAGGCGCGCGAGAATCGGGCCTAGGCTTCGTTCCCATAACAATGATTCGCGTTCCCATGGTTTAAAGGAGAAGAGAGAATGAGGGGGAGGAGAAGATGTAAGACAGAGGAGAAAAAGGGGATAGAGAGAGAGAGAGAGAAACGTTTCTCGAAGATTTGATTTCTATTAAGAAAAGTTTCAGAAATGTTTGATTTTTTGTAAGCAAATATGAAGGTCTCACAAAGATTTCAAATATATTAAGGAAAACAAAGTTTCACGAAGATTCATTTCTATTAAGAAAATAAAAAGTTTAACAAAAATGTATTTCTAGTTAAAATTAAAAGTTTCGCGAAGATTTATCTTTTAGTAAGAAATCAAAAGGTTTCACGAAGGTTTGATTTCTTGTAAGAAAATACAAAGTCTCACAAAAATTTCAAATCTATTAAAGAAAATAAAAACGTGTCACAAGATTGATTTCTTGTAAGAAAATATGAAGCTTTCACAAATATTTGATATCCAGTACGAAAATAATAAAAAGTTTCTCAAGATTTGATTTCTAGTAAGAACCCGTGTGAGATATTATAGTTCTATTGTATACAACCGCACGTGGGAAAGAAACGATAAAGAATTGTATTGTCCGTGTGTAGATGTAGTTTCACCCTTACACCAGGTGCTTTTTTATCTTTTCTGTTTCTGGCTTTTCTCTTTCAGGTGATGTTATTATTTCTTTATCTGATTTCTTTCTACTGTATGATAAAGGTCAAACCTCTGATATACAGTAAATGAAAAGAATTGAATTCATTCAGTGTATTTTTGTCACAATATCAACTAAATTCGCGTTTGATACTAATCGCGATTATTTTCCCTTAATCAAAATACTACTTTCTAAGGAGGTGCAAAAGGTGTGCAAAAAGGTCTGCCTAGGGGTTGGTTTATCCACTGCCCCCTCGATTTAACAATTACTTCTTGACAAATGAGTGAAATATAAGCGTTGAGATAGGGTCAGTGACCCTAAAATGTAAATAATGTAAAAAAAATGGAAAGTATACGTTAAAGAAAAAGGAATAATTTATTCTCTGATATCAGCATTGTCGTTTTTTTATTTCTCTCCCTTTTTTCATGGATGGTCATGTGTTACTGTCTGCATAGTCCACGATCGATCGACCCACGAGTGCACCACGCATATTATTTTGGTTAGAAGAAAGAATTTCCTCAACAGGGTCCCAATGACCCCTCCTTCCATCCCCACCCCTCCCCTCTCCACTGCTTCAGTTACCACTGGAATACCATTGTATAAGAGTTAATTGCACTATAGTGTACAAGTCACAAGGCACAGGAGCCATATATAATAATAATAATAATATACCAAATTTATATAGCGCTAAAATTAATACACTGTTTCTATAGGGCTGAGTAAAAAAAATAAGGAAAAAAGAGAGAAATATTAACCAAATTGGTTAATATTTCTCTCTTTTTTCCTTATTTTTTGAATGAACAAAAACATAATACAGACGTACAAAACAAAGACATAAACTATATTATGATTGATTTACTACACAAAGGGTATAAGTTGCCCAACCGAAACACAAGTCATTAATTATTGTTTAAAAAAGCTATCATCATCATGATGCGAAATTCACCCCTTTAATAATGTGCCATTCTGGGGCGTGGTTCTTGGAATTAAGTAGATGCCTTGTTAAAGGGGT
>JBAMJV010011519.1:0-47897 GCA_037951105.1 Echinarachnius parma | reverse complement strand
AGTGAGATATATCATATTAAAGAAGAAGACCTCCTCTTTCACGTGGTATATGCCACATCTCGGAACTTTAATTCAGATACTTACTGTTTTAAAGTTCCGAGATGTGGCGTATACCACGTGAAAGAGGAGGTCTTCTTCTTTAATATGATATATCTCACTAGCTGAGAAATTTGTCGAGCGAGAAGAAAATGACATTTATCTACCCCCCCCCCCCCCCCCTCCCCACCACCTCCCCGTTATAAAGCGGTATACATCGATAGTGCGAAATGAACGATTTCTCTCTATCGACCAGTACAGAAAATTTTAAACAGTAAGTCTCTGAATTAAAGTTCCGAGATGTGGCGTATACCACGTGAAAGAGGAGGTCTTCTTCTTTAATATGATATATCTCACTAGCTGAGAAATTTGTCGAGCGAGAAGAAAATGACATTTGAATCTACCCCCCCCCCCCCTCCCCACCACCTCCCCGTTATAAAAGCGGTATACATCTATAGTGCGAAATGAACGATTTCTCTCTATCGACGAGTACGGAAATTTTAAAACAGTAAGTCTCTGAATTAAAGTTCCGAGATGTGGCGTATACCACGTGAAAGAGGAGGTCTTCTTCTTTAATATGATATATCTCACTAGCTGAGAAATTTGTCGAGCGAGAAGAAAATGACATGTGAATCAACCCCCCCCCCCCCTCCCCCACCACCTCCCCGTTATATAAAGCGGTATACATCTATAGTGCGAAATGAACGATTTCTCTCTATCGACCAGTACGGAAAATTTTAAACAGTAAGTCTCTGAATTAAAGTTCCGAGATGTGGCGTATACCACGTGAAAGAGGAGGTCTTCTTCTTTAATATGATATATCTCACTAGCTGAGAAATTTGTCGAGCGAGAAGAAAATTATATTTATCTACCCCCTTCCCCCCCTCCCCACCACCTCCCCGTTATAAAGCGGTATACATCTATAGTGCGAAATGGACGATTTCTCTCTATCGACCAGTACGGAAATTTTAAAACAATAAGTCTCTGAATTAAAGTTCCGAGATGTGGCGTATACCTCGTGAAAGAGGAGGTCTTCTTCTTTAATATGATATATCTCACTAGCTGAGAAATTTGTCGAGCGAGAAGAAAATGACATTTGAATCTACCCCCCCCCCCCCCCCCCTATGAAGCGCTATATACATTCATGTGCGAAATGAACGATTTCTCTCTATCGACCAGTACGGAAATTTAAAACAGTAAGTATTTGAATTAAAGTCCCGAGATGTGGCATATACCACGTGAAAGAGGAGGTCTTCTTCTTTAATATGATATATCTCACTAGCTGAGAAATTTGTCGAGCGAGAAGAAAATGACATTTGAATCTACCCCCCCCCCCCTCCCCCTATGAAGCGCTATATACATTCATGTGCGAAATGAACGATTTCTCTCTATCGACCAGTACGAATAATTTAAAACAGTAAGTCTCTGAATTAAAGTTCCGAGATGTGGCGTATACCACGTGAAAGAGGAGGTCTTCTTCTTTAATATGATATATCTCACTAGCTGAGAAATTTGTCGAGCGAGAAGAAAATGACATTTGAATCTACCCCCCCCCCCTTCCCCTCCCCACCACCTCCCCGTTATAAAGCGGTATACATCTATAGTGCGAAATGAACGATTTCTCTCTATCGACGAGTACGGAAATTTTAAAACAGTAAGTCTCTGAATTAAAGTTCCGAGATGTGGCGTATACCACGTGAAAGAGGAGGTCTTCTTCTTTAATATGATATATCTCACTAGCTGAGAAATTTGTCGAGCGAGAAGAAAATGACATTTATCTACCCCCCCCCCCCCTCCCCACCACCTCCCCGTTATAAAGCGGTATACATCTATAGTGCGAAATGAACGATTTCTCTCTATCGACCAGTACGTAAATTTTAAAACAGTAAGTCTCTGAATTAAAGTTCCGAGATGTGGCGTATACCACGTGAAAGAGGAGGTCTTCTTCTTTAATATGATATATCTCACTAGCTGAGAAATTTGTCGAGCGAGAAGAAAATGACATTTGAATCTACCCCCCCCCCCCCCTCCACCACCACCTCGCCGTTATAAAGCGGTATACATGTATAGTGCGAAATGAACGATTTCTCTCTATCGACCAGTACGAATAATTTAAAACAGTAAGTCTCTGAATTAAAGTTCCGAGATGTGGCGTATACCACGTGAAAGAGGAGGTCTTCTTCTTTAATATGATATATCTCACTAGCTGAGAAATTTGTCGAGCGAGAAGAAAATGACATTTGAATCTACCCCCCCCCCCCCCCCCCCCCTATGAAGCGCTATATACATTCATGTGCGAATGAACGATTTCTCTCTATCGACCAGTACGGAAAATTTAAAACAGTAAGTATTTGAATTAAAGTCCCGAGATGTGGCATATACCACGTGAAAGAGGAGGTCTTCTTCTTTAATATGATATATCTCACTAGCTGAGAAATTTGTCGAGCGAGAAGAAAATGACATTTGAATCTACCCCCCCCCCCTCCCCCTATGAAGCGCTATATACATTCATGTGCGAAATGAACGATTTCTCTCTATCGACCAGTACGAATAATTTAAAACAGTAAGTCTCTGAATTAAAGTTCCGAGATGTGGCGTATACCACGTGAAAGAGGAGGTCTTCTTCTTTAATATGATATATCTCACTAGCTGAGAAATTTGTCGAGCGAGAAGAAAATGACATTTGAATCTACCCCCCCCCCCCTTCCCCTCCCCACCACCTCCCCGTTATAAAGCGGTATACATCTATAGTGCGAAATGAACGATTTCTCTCTATCGACGAGTACGGAAATTTTAAAACAGTAAGTCTCTGAATTAAAGTTCCGAGATGTGGCGTATACCACGTGAAAGAGGAGGTCTTCTTCTTTAATATGATATATCTCACTAGCTGAGAAATTTGTCGAGCGAGAAGAAAATGACATTTATCTACCCCCCCCCCCTCCCCACCACCTCCCCGTTATAAAGCGGTATACATCTATAGTGCGAAATGAACGATTTCTCTCTATCGACCAGTACGTAAATTTTAAAACAGTAAGTCTCTGAATTAAAGTTCCGAGATGTGGCGTATACCACGTGAAAGAGGAGGTCTTCTTCTTTAATATGATATATCTCACTAGCTGAGAAATTTGTCGAGCGAGAAGAAAATGACATTTGAATCTACCCCCCCCCCCTCCACCACCACCTCGCCGTTATAAAGCGGTATACATGTATAGTGCGAAATGAACGATTTCTCTCTATCGACCAGTACGAATAATTTAAAACAGTAAGTCTCTGAATTAAAGTTCCGAGATGTGGCGTATACCACGTGAAAGAGGAGGTCTTCTTCTTTAATATGATATATCTCACTAGCTGAGAAATTTGTCGAGCGAGAAGAAAATGACATTTGAATCAACCCCCCCCCCTCCACCACCTCCCCGTTATATAAAGCGGTATACATCTATAGTGCGAAATGAACGATTTCTCTCTATCGACCAGTACAGAAAATTTTAAACAGTAAGTCTCTGAATTAAAGTTCCGAGATGTGGCGTATACCACGTGAAAGAGGAGGTCTTCTTCTTTAATATGATATATCTCACTAGCTGAGAAATTTGTCGAGCGAGAAGAAAATGACATTTGAATCTACCCCCCCCCCCCCCCCCCCTATGAAGCGCTATATACATTCATGTGCGAAATGAACGATTTCTCTCTATCGACCAGTACGCAAAATTTAAAACAGTAAGTATCTGAATTAAAGTTCCGAGATGTGGCATATACCACGTGAAAGAGGAGGTCTTCTTCTTTAATATGATATATCTCACTAGCTGAGAAATTTGTCGAGCGAGAAGAAAATGACATTTATTTACCCCCTTCCCCCCCTCCCCACCACCTCCCCGTTATAAAGCGGTATACATGTATAGTGCGAAATGAACGATTTCTCTCTATCGACCAGTACGGAAATTTTAAAACAGTAAGTCTCTGAATTAAAGTTCCGAGATGTGGCGTATACCACGTGAAAGAGGAGGTCTTCTTCTTTAATATGATATATCTCACTAGCTGGAAAATTTGTCGAGCGATTAGAAAATGGCATTTGAATCTACCCCCCCCCCCCTCCACCACCTCCCCGTTATAAAGCGGTATACATCTATAGGGTGAAATGAACGATTTCTCTCTATCGACCAGTACGGACAATTTCAAACAGTAAGTCTCTGAATAAAGTTCCGAGATGTGGCACATACCACGTGAAAGAGGAGGTCTTCTTCTTCAATATGATATATCTCACTAGCTGTAAATTCTGTTATGCTAGAAAAAAATGAAATTTGAATATACCCCCCCCCCCTCCTCCCCTTATCAAGCGGTATACATTTATTTGGCTCTTTGAAGACGCAGTACAATTACGTTCACGATTTATTCGTAAAACTTTTTCCGAAATGTATGATTGCTCGCAAAGTTTTGCCTTATATAGTCAATATTACACAGATGTTTTCATTGGAAATGCAATGTATTACTCTTTTCATCCTATTTCTGAAGTTATACTATATACTTTGGTGGTAACATGTGAAAAAACACGTTTTTACTGCGTTCATAGTGCACGTGAAGTTAGCCAATTTATGTATTTGTCCATTTGAAGCCACTCTATATGGTCGCTGGAGTAGTGGTCGCGTACTTCTGTGCGGGAATTGTGAATAGTGACTGACTGAAGCACGGATATCGGGTTCCTCTTCAAATTTGATTCTCGGCCTGATATGTCAGAATTTCACTTATAAACAATGTCTCGACATAGAGACATTCGTGGCAAGAACTATGATGAAGGTAAGACTAAGAAAGTGTGGTAAAGAAAGCGTTCTTTATTATTGTGATGGAGTAGTGAGAACTGCTAGTTATTTTAACGTTGTCCCACATATAACAAATTGTGTAGTGATAGGTAGGCGATCTATTTTGAATAAATTGTGTCGATGACAATGAAATGAAATGAAATGAAATTTATTTTTGAAATGAAATTTATTTTTTACCAATTGAAACAACAACAAAAAACATTGACAATATAATACAAAGATTCCACAAAATTAAAACTTATTGGTAAAAAAGGAACTAGTAATAGCACAAAATGCTAGTTGGTCTAGCCCTTATAAAATATGCATTAAATAAATACTGGAATTATATACAAAATACAGAAAAAATCAAGAATGCCGAACATATATATACAAATGGAAAAGGGTCATTTCGAATCTAAAAAATAACCTTTAAGCAATTTACGAAACGTGTGTCTTGACATTTTACTTTTTAAATTATTTGGAAGTTCATTCCATATTTTTGGTCCGATATTAGATCGACAAATCTATCGCTTTCATGGCCTTTTTGACATTATTATTGTTATTTTCACTGTCGGCATTCTAGCGATAGACGCGACCGATACGCGGTGCCTTAAGAGGCAAGAACACCGTAGCTCTACAGTAAAAGTTACTTACGGAAAATCATTTTTTTTTGCACATAAAACACAACATATTTAGTATTTTGAGCGACATTTGTAGCCCTATCAATACATTTAGGGCTGTTATAATACTTTAACTCACCGATCTCGTGTGTCACTATACATGTCATTCTATAATTACGGCGAATTGTGAGATTTTCCACAATTTTCCATCACTCTTCGTCGGTCTTTCGCCGTTCAAACTGCCGTTATCGTACACAGATGCAATAATTACGGTATCGCTAGCGTGCACACACAAAAAAAAAAAAAAAAAAACGACGCAAAATTTAAATGAGTTATTTGACTTGACAAACTGTTACCGCTACCGAATAATTATTGGAATCACTGGCCCACAATTATTTGCTAAAAATGTAGCGGTAACAGTTTGTCAAGTCAAATAACTCATTTAAATTTTGCGTCGTTTTTTTTTTTTTTTTTTTTGTGTGCACGCTAGCGATACCGTAATTATTGCATCTGTGTACGATAACGGCAGTTTGAACGGCGAAAGACCGACGAAGAGTGATGGAAAATTGTGGAAAATCTCACAATTCGCCGTAATTATAGAATGACATGTATAGTGACACACGAGATCGGTGAGTTAAAGTATTATAACAGCCCTAAATGTATTGATAGGGCTACAAATGTCGCTCAAAATACTAAATATGTTGTGTTTTATGTGCAAAAAAAAAATGATTTTCCGTAAGTAACTTTTACTGTAGAGCTACGGTGTTCTTGCCTCTTAAGGCACCGCGTATCGGTCGCGTCTATCGCTAGAATGCCGACAGTGAAAATAACAATAATAATGTCAAAAAGGCCATGAAAGCGATAGATTTGTCGATCTAGTCCGATATATGAAATGGATTGCTTTGCTAATTCTAATTTTACTGGAACTATTTTAAATTTATCGTCATTTTTACTTCTAGTATCATAACAATGATCAATGCGAGTACAATAAGTAACTAAGCTTTGTGAGAATTTATCGTTTATCAAATCATACATCACTGTTCCTATGACATATCCAGGGAATAATTTTCCCGGTATCGCATCGCAATTCGCGATGTATTTTTAGCCATTTGCTATGCAAATTTTTTTATGAATCGCATTTGTGCGCTGCAATGCAAGATACATGTTTCACACACAGCCCGCCCTGAGCTGTGTAAACATACATGTTTCACACACTAGCCAGCCCTGTGTATGCAAACTATGCAGACATGCAGTCTAGACATGCAGTTAATTATGCAGTCTAGACATGCAGCTCTTCCAAGCTACACGTGGCTAGGCACACACAGCCGGCCAGCTAGCCCAGTGAGTGTGTATGCAATGTACTGCACTGCAATGGGCTGATGTAAGCCCAGTGAGTGTGTATGCAATGTACTGCACTGCACTGAGCTTATGTATCGCACGCTATACACAGTTTTCCACACAGCACAGTACAATTTCCTTACCTTAGTATAATTTCATTTGGTCATTGTGTGTGGTGTTAATGTGCATGATGATTGCCTGAAAAAAAATTGCTATACAAGTTTATCCAATTGCTATACAAAAATTATTTTGTATAGCAGATTTGCTATGCAATTTTTGGGCTGGAAATTATTCCCTGCATATCTATATAAATCAAAAATATTAAGGACAGATAATTCCATAAATAATGGAGCTGTGTGCTCCCTTGGACTCTTAAAACATATTGCACGCATGGCTCTCTTTTGAAGCAAACATATATTCATTAAATACGACGGATAAGTTCCACCCCAGACTTCTAGGCCATATGTAATGTGTGGTTCAACAAATGTAAAGTACAACAATTTTAAAATTCTTTTAGGCACAAAATTTCGTATTCTATATAATACACCTATGTTCTTTCTCAAGGAGACACAAACAGAATCAACTTGTTTCTTCCATGTTACATTTTCATCAATATTAACTCCAACAAATGAAGTGTAAGGAACTTTTTCAATTGTTTCATTATTCATTACAATATTACCAAGAACATCAATTTTCCTGCACCTACTTTTAAATATGATGTACTTAGTTTTCGTAGTATTAATAGTAAGTTTATTTTCTTTACACCAAGTCATTATCAAATCAATATCATTTTCCATCTCAATCAAATTAATAGCATCTCCTACACCCTGAAAAGTATGAAATAAGCTAGAATCGTCTGCAAAGAGACGGAAATTAAAATAATCGGATGAGTTAGGAAGATCATTTATATAAATAAGGAATAACGTTGGACCTAACACAGATCCCTGGGGAACTCCACAAGTTATTGGTAGTTTGTCTGAATGAATATTATCATAATCAACAAATTGAAATCTATTAAATAAATAGTTCCTCATCCAAGTTAGAGGCATTCCTCTCACACCATAATGCTCTAATTTATATAATAATATATTGTGATTTATGGTGTCGAACGCTTTAGCAAAGTCTAAAAAGAGTCCAACCGTTGTATTACCCTGATCAATATCATGACAAATTTGCTTTAACAGATTTATTAATGATAATTTAGTACTATAACCAGAACGAAATCCATATTGGTGCTCATACAAAACAGTATTATCATTAAAAAACTTAATCAATCTATTATTTGCCACTTTCTCAAATACTTTACTTAAAACAGGTAAAATAGAAATAGGTCTAAAATTACCAGGTGTGTCTGTACTACCCTTTTTATGTACAGGAATTACCTTTGCAATTTTCAATTTATCAGGAAATATACCAGTTGAAATTGATAAGTTTATTATATAAGCCAATGGGTGAGAAACGCAATTAACAGCATCCATCAATATACCAACCGGAATATCATCAAAACCACAAGCTTTGTTTCTTTTCAGGGAACAAATTATATTTCGAACTTCAGTATGAGTAACGGGTAAAAAATAAAATGTATTAGATACTTTCTGACCCAAAAATGTATGAAAGGTACCATTTGTATCACCAATTTTATCAGCTAAATTTTCTCCAATCTGTACAAAGAAATTATTAAACATTTCACAAATTTTTCCAGGGATACTAGATTCTTCATATACACCATCAATATTCATTCCTAACTTTTCTACTCTGCTTGATTTTCCTCCCTTTTTATTCAAAATGTTCTTTATATGCGTCCATACTTTTTTTGAATTTCCTTTATCTTTTACAAATAATTCTTCATAATAATTTTTCTTCGCATATCGCAATACATTAGTCAATGTGTTTCTAAACTTTTTATATTTATTCAATTTTTCATCATTATGGTTTGACAATACAGATTGCTTATATAACTTATACTTGGTTTTAATTGACTTTAAAATAGCTTTAGTAATCCATGGTTTCTTAATTTTCGGATTAGGACTACGAAATTGTAAAGGTGCATGTTTATCACAAATCCTACGAAATATTATCAAAAACTTATTGTATGCATCATTAACATCATTTGACTCATATACCTCATCCCATGTGATCGTTTCTAGATCATCACGTAAAGCTTGAATAGAATATTGTTTATAACTTCGACATTTTCTCCTAGTTTCATTAGTTAACGTTTGTTTATCAAAAAAATTATGGAATATTGCATAACAAGGCAAATGATCTGAAATATCAACAAATATAGTTCCTGAAGTTATTTCACATAAACTAATGTTTGTATAAATATGATCAATTAGAGTTTGACTATCAGAAGTAATACGTGTCGGCGAAGAAATTAGCTGTTGGAGTCCATAACATTCCATCATCGTCTGAAGTTCATTTGACCTTTCATTAACTATATTCAAATTCACATTAAAATCTCCAACTATGATACACTGAAACTTGTCTAATTTTACATCATGAAGAACACTATTCATATCATTTATAAATTCATCATAATCACTGTCTGGTTTCCTATAGACTACTCCAAATACAATTATATTATCGTTTGTACTAATCTTCAACCAAAGCGACTCTGTACTTGAGATCGTAATGTTCAAACGCGTATACAATAAAGACGAGTGTATATAAGCTCCAACACCCCCTCCTCTCCCATTCTCTCTGCAGTTGTATTCAAGCTTATAACCATCAATATGAAACAAATTAGGGTTTAGAATATTCCACGTTTCAGTTAATGCAAAGAGCTTAAAATTTGAACATACATTGAAATCAAAGAAAACTTTAAAATCATAAAAATTCGCATTTACAGAACGAATATTTAAATGTCCAACTCCAAGTGCAGAAGCAAACAAATGTGTATTTAATTCATCAGCATTCAAATTTCGATTAGTAATGTGAAATAATTCGTTGTTCGTCATTATTCACACTATTCATTAACAATGTTATTTACAAAGCAGGCCAGTCGTGATTTATTTGATTTTCAGCAGATCCTCTTCACTGGCGATGACAAGCGGCGGGCTGGTCTCGGTCTTCCTCACAAGAATCTTGGTATTCCAGGTCCACAAGTAGCGGTAGCCCTCCCTCTTTCTGATCGCGTTCGCCCTCGACAGCAAGACTTTGGTGCTTGGCAGCAAGTTCTCATTGATGTACACCTTCCTCTCCTCTCTGCAACCTAGGTCACGGCTCGTCATGGACTTCAGCTTCTTTTTTCCCTCATACACAGCATCTCTGGCCCGACGGGTGGTGAACCTCACGATGATGGCCCTCGGAGGTGGATTCCCGGCTGCTTCAGACTTCTTGCCCATCCTGTGACATACATCGATGTCAGTCGGGCTGACGTTGGCATGGTTGGGTGCCACATGCTGGATAACTTTGGCAACGATCTCCTTTACGTTCTCCCTCTGGACCTCTGGGACACCTGCTATCTCAAGGTTCACCCTTCGATGATATTGATCAAGTTCATTCAATCTCGTCTCCAATCCTCCAACTCTATCTTTAAGAACACCATTGTCTTTTTTCAGCTCTCTGTTTTCTGATTTCAGATCATGGACAGTTTTATTCAGCTCATCGAATTTCGAACTGAAAAAGTCTAAGGCTTTTGTGAGTTCAGATTGCCCTTGCTTTAGTTCAATGAGTGATGTCTCGACAGTACTGAATTTTGTAGTAATGTTTTCGGTCAGTTTTGTAATTTCGTTTTTCAATGCGTGCCTTAGACTAGTAATGTTTACATTTATTTTGTAATTATTTTTTTATTTAGATTATCATGGATATGATGACGTCTATGGACATTCAGTGGAGGATGAATATGGAGTCTCACCTGGAACAGGTTTGTTGTCATTTTAAAAGTAGTTTAATGAAATTGAATGGCTCACAGTCACCGTCGGCGTCACATCACTCATTTTTGGAAATGGAATTGAATTTGAAAGTTCAATGACAATGTTCTCAATAAGTGACAGAACACTTGCTATTCTATGCCGTGCGTAGATATGATTGCTGATCTATTCTTGATGCATAAATTCAAAGATAAAGTATAAATAAATGAACATTTTCATGGGGTGATTTTTTCTCTCTAAAATTAAAAATTGCCCTTGTCAAGCCGGCTTGTGAAAAAAAAAATTTTTTTACACTGACATGCATATCATATTCATGAGCCACTTTTTTAATTGGCAATTGTCAAGTGAAAAACACATAATTCTTCAACCATTTGGAAAACAAAACCTAAAAAACAATATTTCAGGAGAAGTTCTCATATATAATAATAGTCATATTTTAAGTTATACATGTAATCTCGACGTTTCTAGTAGTTCAGAAGAATGTTTGTTTGAGACGTGCAACATTTATCATTCAGAAATTCGTTTACATGATGCTAAACACACATTCTGAGTCAAAGATGCATTACGTTTCGGCTGCTTTTTGCCGTCAGAAAACATAAATCGTACCAGAGATAATTTCTTACCATAATTTTTTACCGATACAGAACATGGGACCGTTATCGTCATCTATTAATATTATTTTTTATTCCTCTACTCTAATTACTATTTCTGTTCACAATGTTTAGCTGAACAGTTCCTTTACAAGCGCGAGCGTGGTCACCAGGAACTGTCTTCTTACCTAGAGGACATCGGTGAGGATGATGGGGGCAGTGACTCTGAGCAACCACTTGCAGACTCCAAGAACTACCAGAGGCCGGAACTTAGTGAAGTCGATGAAGGTTTGTAAAGAGACACACATTTAGCTCTTTAAATGCCAAAAATGCAGTTAATATTTGGTTTGTGAAGGTACCAAGTACAACTACAAAATACAATAAAGGGCATGCAGAGGCTAATCTACTTAAACTGTTGCAGGGACCGTTTATAGAGTACAGAAGCCATGACGTCATAAAAACACTTTTTTAGAATTTTCAAATTTGGACTTCAATTTTCAGAAAGAGCATAACAAATAATGTCCAAATACCGAAAATCAAAGGAATAGGATACGTAAATGGCTGAGATATGCCCATCCGAATGAATTTTACTTCAGGCTGAGATATGCCCATCCGAATGAATTTTACTTCAATGGGCAATCAGTGTTATAATGCACTGGTTCCTAAATTTAGGAACCAGTGCACTATAACACTGATTGCCCATTGACCAAAAAAATCATTCGGATGGGCATATCTCGGACAATACGTAACCTATTCCTTTGATTTTTGGTATTTGGACATTATTTGTTAAATGCTCTTTCTGAAAATGAAGTCCAAATTTGAAAATTCTAAAAAAAATGTTTATGACATCATTTATGACATCACACTTCACCACTCTATTAGTTTTAATCTAAAAAACAACATAACTCTACTTACAGGTCTAAATTTTCAATTCCTAATCTTCTTTCATATCTATTAAACAATCTTGCGACTTTTGAATTTTGGTTCGCAAAACTTGGACAGTATCTTTGAATCATTTTATAATATTGGGGTATAATTTTTATTTCAGTTCGCCTGCAGTCTTGCCTAGATGAGATCCGTAACGTAGTTGGAGACACCACGCCTGAACATGTTCTGGTCGACGCTGTTATTGCAAATAACTTCAACTACGAGAAAGCGTTGGATGCAATCCTCAACAAGCAGGAGAACAACCACAAGCAATCAAAAGGGCCCTCTGCGAGTAAAACAGGTGAGCTTCTACAATGGACCCTCTGAGTGCCATTGAACTGCCATAGATGTGCACCGGGGGGGGGGGGGGGGGGGGAGGGGGACGTGTGGGGTGGGGGTAAAGGGGGAGTGGGGGTGCTGCATAAAGAGTTGCAATTAATCGCACAGTTGTGATTGATTGCGAGTCAGAAAATATCCGCATTTGAGCCAATCAAATTTGTGCATTTAGGTGCATTTTCTGACGTGTAATTAATTGAAACTCTTTATGCAGCGCACTCCCCTGGTGCATCATGGAGGCAGTGGATTAACACCCTTGTACTTCCCAAATGCAAGGATACGTACCAGTCAATAACAAAGTTACATTTTTTAAATACATGAACCGTATATCGTATATAGATTGGAAATGGGAGGCTTAAAAAGCTACTCACTGGTTGGTGATGATAAAGGATACATTGATTATAGAGATAAATACCTAAAACCATTTGATGCAAGAATATTTTATCTTTTAAATGAAATCTTTTACCCAAGAATTCCGGATACCTTACTCACGAGACTCAATGTATGCCCTCCCCTTGTCTTTCTGCTCTCTTTTCTATTCGGTTGACGATGCAACATTGTAATCTTTCAACGGTCGCTACTCTGCTCTGCTCCGTGACATCTGCACATCATGTGACGATGTGTGAACATCATGTGACGCTATGTGGACATCGTGTGACGGTATGTATACATCATGTGATGCTATGTGTACATCATGTGACGCTATGTGGCCATCATGTGACGTTATGTGGACATCATGTGACGTTATGTGGACATCATGTGACGATATGTGGACATCATGTGACGTTATGTGGACTTCATGTGACGTTATGTGGACATCATGTGACACTGTGTGAACTTCATGGTACAAATTCTCCTGATTTTCTGCTGAACATTGGCGATGGTAAGGTAAGACTCGACCAGCATTGGTCCCTTTGGCAGTAGGGGTGGTAACATTGTGCATGGGGAGGGAAGGGGATATAGTAGAAAAGGTCTTACAGAAGAAATTCATTCTCAGAGGCAAAAGCAGTCAAAGAAGATGTCTAGAGACACTTCAGGGTTATATGGTGCTAAACAACATGATACTGATAGTAGAAGTCGTAGTCATGCACAGTCAAATAGGCAATCTGTGGAAAGTTCCACAAAGCAGGTTGAATTCCAGTCATACTATGATAAGGTCTCTGCAGACCCCAGTTTTAGCCATCTTGATTTCAATACTCAAATCAGGAGCAACATGGATGCAGAAGATTTGATTGAAGAGGGTTTCAAATCCTCTGGGTTTATGCAAACGTCTATGCAAAGTCAAGAGAGTACATCTATGCAAACAGCAGGTAGAAGTCTAGAAGGGTTATCACAGATGCACACTATGAATACGGATGCAAAGAAGGAGAAGCCTTCACAGGGTTTAGGGGCTGTAAACAAGCCTATTGAATCAGGGACAGTGGGCCAAGGTTTGTCCTTATCTGCTTTAGCCTCCATGTCGGGAGAAAAGAAAAAGCCGGTGCAGGAACAAGGAGCATCAATACATTCCAGGGCAAGTAAAAGTGGACTTGGCAGTTTGTCGCTAGCTGGACTAGCCTCTAAGCAGAGCTCTGCAAAGCCCAGTGGTCTCTCCAGTGGTCTCTCGCTGGGAGCTTTAGCATCAAGTCACCTGTCATCCCAAACCAGCTCGTCGCAACCATTGGCACAGAAAACCAAGCCACTGACGTCACAAGCAAACCCTTTGCAGCCGTTATCTCAGGACATGAAGAAGCCACTGACAAGCCTGTCCTTGGCCGACTTGGCCAGTGGCCATCTTTCCATACCTGCAGACCCTCTCTTGAAGAAGAAAAGTGCTGAGATACCTCCTGCAAATCTAAAATTTGCAGACTTTACTTCTGGTAGTCTGACAGTATCCCCAAAGACATCTGTCCTACCAGATGGTCAGCGAAATGCTACAGAGACTAGGGCAAAGGCAAACATTGCTTCAGGGTTGTCTCTTGCAGACCTCGCTTCTGCCCATTCAACATCGCAACCATTCCTTGACTCAAATGCCGTAAAAATGAATGCTGGAAAACAGAATACTGGGAGGCTTGATGCTGGAAAACGTAGCACTGGAAAGCTAAATGCAGGAAGCATGATTGTAGGTAAACTAGACACAGGAAAGCAGAGTGGGACCCTGGGTGAAAGGTTAGGGGTATCGTCTGGTGCGTCATTGGCAGAACTGGCTACAAGTCATTCAGTGCAAAATTCGGGTCAAAAGAGCATTGGCATAGGAGTTCCCACAGAAGTAAACAAGACTGTGTCAAAAAGTGGAAACAAAACTCAAGATTCAAGATGTGATAATGCTCAGTCCAGTGGAGCTATGCAAGTAACAAAAGGAACAGGCAATTATGACCCACGAAGTAGCAGCAAAAAAGACAATGATCGCCAAAGGGTACCACCAGGATTCGAAACTCAATTTGAACTTCAAGATCAAGATGTTATTGGCTCATCCTCACATGCCCAACCTGCAACGAATGCATCTATTGCATCAAACCCACCTTCCAAAGGAAAGGAAGTACCTTCTGACTTCAAGTCACAGGTAAAAGATATCCCTGCAAAGCGTGCCTCAGCCTCCCAGGTGAAAGATATCCCTGGAAAACGTGCCTCTGCTTCCCTATCCAAGAGTGAAACATCTCTCATTAGTCCTCCTTCCACCTTTGGGAATGCCCTCTGTCATCATTGCCTGACCGCATCACCCAAAGCAGAGGCCATTACGCTGGGTAGGGTTGGTTACCATGGCGTCCAGCGTCGTATCCTCCACAGGCAGTTCTCCTTCGAGAGACAGAAGAGTAGAAAGGAGAGGGCTCGTGAAGAGGCGTACACTTCCAGACAGCCGTTTGATTTCTCCACGCCGTCACCAGACGACCTCATTAAGCAGCGCCAGTGGGGAGCATTTCGCCCCCAGAGTCAAAGTAAGGCCATGATATTTGAGAGCTATTTAAGATATTGTGTTATGTAAGTTGCAGTTAAAATCTATATTTTGAATTTAAAAATTATTATAACCTTTGAAACCTGAAGAACTAATCAGTTTTGCTTAACCTACATATTTGGCATTTTTTGAAATGATATATCATTAATCTTTGATAATATTGCACTTTAATTTAATACATACAGATAAATCATATATTCATTTGGACTCTTTCTGACAAAGAGGAAAACCCCATTATATATGATTAGTTTATGTACTTCACAGAGATAATTTTCTAGGGTATGACCCAAAGCTATGATTGCCTTCTTCCTTCTCCTCTCCCTTTACTCCCCTTCTGTTCAAGTTATAAGGCCTTGGCATGAGTTTAACATCTTCAGTATTTGATCCGTTTTATTTATTTATTTTCCACAATTTCAACAAATAATAAAGCTTACAAGAAACAAATCATGAACATAGTTACTTGTATCATTGTAGTTTGTGTAATGATAATTAAAGGGTACCACCACCCAAAAATAATATTCTTATTAAAGAAAGGTAACATCTTTAGTATTCCATTCCATCAACAAGTTCACAAAAATATGTTTCCAGAAAAAAGAAAAAAAAAATTGGAAACGCATCACCATTCTAAAGCATTCGTTCATGCGGTCTGAATTACGCAGACTGCTATGTGTGCGGTTAATTGCAATGCGAGCAGAGCGAACGAATCGCCCGGGAATCTATTGTTTACAAACGTGCGCATGAATAGCTGCATTGGCGCACTCGCAAATGGTTGACCCGTATGGAACCAGTAAATAGCAGTGGTTCCGTAAGTGGTGGAAATTAATTGCTTTGTTTATGAATTACACAACCCTTTGCAAAATGTTGGGTATCTATTTGATATCACAAAACGGCACCAAAACATATAATAATGTGTTGTTCTTTGCCTGGTGGTCCCCTTTAACTTTATTGATATGGCTTTAAACACAATCACCCCCCCCCCCCAACCTCTATAAAATATTTAGGTCCTCAGAGACTAGATAACTTCCCAGAGCCAGACCCAAGGTTACGACTAACCCCCTCAGCTGTCGATGAGGCAGCCAGTCAAATAACGCGGCTGACGTTCGCCGGCAAGGAAGCGAAGCAGGGCTTTGCAGTTACTGTAGAAGACACAGGGAGAGAGAGGGGTGATGGAGAGTTGCTGAGGATAGGTGGTGCAGAGGCAGCGCCCAAGGGAACCCTATCACCAACCAGGTCATCAGAAGGGAGCCTAAGCAGGAGAAGTAGTAGGTAAGAAGCCATCAGTTTCTTCAAAGATAATGCATCGCTCATAGGAATGTTAGGGCTTTGTGGTTGCTGTGAAAGACACATGGAAGAAGATTAGGCGATAGAAAGATGCTCAGGATGGGGTTAGAAACACAAGCTTGAACTGTAATAACCACATTCACCCTGTATTATGTCCCCTAAAACGTGAAGGCAATATTCAGGAAAGAATTAATTTTTAATTTTAGGGGGCTACTTTTTTCAATTAGATGAATATCACAAAATATTTCACATAATACCGTATGGTGATTTTAAGGACTACCTACTCATTTCAGGGGGCTATTTTGAAAATTAGGGGGCGAAGTCCCCCTCAGCCCATGTGTATTTCCTACCCTGGGCCAGTATTTCCCAATAGTAAATTTTCAGTGAAAAAAATCACCAAGACATGGGTATAACAATTTCTTTATGCGAAAAAAGTAACAGAATTGAATATAGCAGTGCTCCACATAAAACATATTTGCGAGTGGCCCTTTGGGCTATCAAAATCTGAAATTTTCAAATTTTGGGTGGCTCAAACAGAATTTAGGTCGGCCCGGCCCAAAAAAACAAAACAGGAAACAAAAATATCTTTTAGTCAGTTTACTGATAGTTTTTGTGAAAGGTTCCCATTTTAAGAAATAGACAAAATACTTCAACACTAATTTATCTTTTCATTGCAGAGAATCTCTTCCATATATATCGAGTGAACCTGACCTGCAAGCATTCGGCTCTGCCACGTCAACGCCCAGCAGGAAGGAAGGAAGGAAAGCTAACGTAAGTAATAGTTTTTAAAGTTTCATGGTTTCATGTTCTCAATTTCTTCCGAAATTATAATTTTGTCCCGAGTGGTTTTCTAATATCCTTCTTGAATTCATTCTTAGTCACATCCTCACTGATTGTAGATTGTTTTTGTCACTGCATTGATAGACAGTGGATGGTTTTGTATAAAGTCTATGGGGATTCCATAAACTCGTTGGGAACGGGTTAACAGTTCTAGTCTTTCAGTCATTGAACATTAAAAGAAGCTGTGATATTATGAAATTAAACTATTGTCTTTAATTGCACCATTTAAGACAAAATGTACTTTCTTTTATCAACAGTCGATAGACATTGCTAAATAGCTAGAAAAACGTCGAGCGTACAAAGTGTTTCTAATCCCGGTAGTCATTGGTCACGTACATTAGGTGCCTCTGCACATCAATTTTTGATCATGGCAGTTCCTCCCAACATAATTGTACTATGTATGTTTGTTTCAACAGTCGATAGATATCGCCAAAGAGCTGGAAAAGCGTCAAGCGGGCAAGGACCTCTTGAACTTGGTAGTCATCGGCCATGTGGACGCGGGCAAGTCGACGCTGATGGGCCACGTGCTCTACCTACTGGGGCAGGTTAACCAGAGGGTTATGCACAAATATGAGACAGAATCACGGAAACAGGGCAAGGCGTCCTTTGCCTATGCATGGGTGCTGGACGAAACGGGAGAAGAGAGAGAAAGGTAGGTCCGTCTCGTATTTATACTAACCATGTTACTACTTATAAAGCATTGTCAATCTATAAATCAAAAGCCCAAGTACAAATATGAGATGGAGTCATGGAAACGGGGCAAGGCGTCCTTTGCCTATACATGGGTGCTGGATGAAACGGGGGAAGACAGAGCTGCCAACTAGTACGGATTTTCCGTAATTGGTACGGAAATTGACAACCATTACGGGAGTACGGAATGCCGCTTAAAAATTACGGGAAGAAAAAAAAAAAAAAAAGAAAAAAAAAGAAAAAAAAAAAAAAAAAAGAAGAAAAAAAAAAAAAAAAAAAAAAAAAAAAAAAAAAAAAAAAAAAAAAAAAAAAAAAAAAAAAAAAAAAAAAAAAAAAAAAAAAAAAAAAAAATCGATTTTATTTTTATAAATTTTATTTTTGATTTTTTTCCCCCCTGGATATATCCGATATCTGTCCGTGTTGGCTCTACCAGTCTAATCTCCCTATCATTAATTCTCTTACCATTTGTTTATTTGTTTTGTTTATTTGTGATACATGTAAAATACCTTCACTTTAGCAATAGATTAGCAGGGTTCAATGTGCCATTTTTTTTTTCTTATTTTTTTTGGTTACCCGTTCTGCTAAACGTTCGGTTAACCGTCGTGTAACCGTTTCACTAAACTTATAGTTCATAGAGCCGCGTAGGAAATTACTGATTTCTTCCCCAAATTACTGATTTTGGGCCTTGAGAGTACTGATTTCATGTTCTAGAGGTTGGCAGATCTGGGAAGAGAGAGAGAGAGTGGTTGGTAATGTTAAAGTGAAACCAGTAAAGTGTATAACTCCACGTAAATTACTTGAAGCTTCCACATTTCTCTTCTGCCGTGTTGTTTGCCTTATGGTAAGAGAAGAATAAAATAGGGTTAGATTTGTTTAAATGCCCCCTTAGTATGACGATATCTATCATTGATAATCATTCAGCTCAAGAGCGTTAATGAACGGTCGGTCATGAACGTCATACACGTTATACAGTAATTTGTTGTAAAAGCTGACGCAAATTTTCGCTTTTTTAACCAGGAAAGCAGTGCTCTTTTTCAATGAAACCTTCACACATCATTCGGACATATCTTACAATGATTTATGTATAGGATTGAAGTCTCAAATGTAATTTTGGGCAGTATCTGACACTTTACAGGTGCACCTTTAGAGGATTTCTGGTCAAAAGTTTGTATGTTCCTGAATTTATCACTTGTTCTAGACTTACTTTCCCAACAGTGGAAATCATGTTTGCTTTTCAGTTTTGTCAGATGGTGCTCATGCACACTCAGCATATGCCTTGTGATAAACAAACCTTTGTATTGAGTGCATTGCATTTACACAATGCACTTTTGACCATGTTTTATCTGTATATCATTTAACATTTGTATTTGTAAAATTAGTCGTGGGCCCCATCCATTTTTTAATTTTTTAAAAAATTATAAGTGTAAACCAACTTGTTATCCGTATTTGTTAAAGTTTTTAGCTTTTTTTTAACAGGTCATGGTTAAATAACCTCTTATTCATTTGATAATAATTGCTTATTGTGTATTAAAACCTGCATGATGAAATTCCCTAATTCATATAATCACGTTTACTCATTGTGTAAGCCTGCATACATGATTCCAATATGCTCAGTATCATGCAATGTGCACAAACTAGCCTAGTTCGAAATGGTGATCCCCAGTGTAACATCCCCGTGCATGAAAATCTGTAATAAAACTTTAAATAAGTGAGGTTCTCCTTTCTTTCTTCAACCCCTTGCGGCTGTTCAGGGGCATTACGATGGATGTCGGTCTGACGCGGTTTGAGACGAGTCATCGACTGGTCACCCTCCTGGATGCCCCAGGACACAAGGACTTCATCCCTAACATGATAACAGGAGCAGCACAGGTAAATATATTTCCTGGGAGTGTTGCAGAAGATAACAAATCTTTGTAAAAGTAAAACAGAAAAATGATGCATTTTGCAAAACTTGTATATTTTATTATTGATTGGTCAATAAAAAACTTCCATATACATGTACAACGTCCTCGTGTGTTCCTTTTAGGCAAATTTACATTGTCTTTCTAAACAAATATTAACAGTCAAGATATTCTCTTACTTTTTTGCTGGTCATTTATTCCTGCTTCATTTCACACCAGTTTCTCTTTCAATTTTGCTTCCTTTTCAATAAGTTGCTCATGTTTATCTCAGTAGTATGACCGTGCATTTCATCATTTGATGTAGTACATGTAAATGGGTACCTCGTAGGAATTTACTCCTTGAATGCTTGGTAAGCCTGCAAGGTAGATCGGCTACAACCAGGGTGATAATATTATACTGTCCAGTATAATGTTCCTAGATTGATGGTGCAATCTAAATGCTGGTCTATCATTATTGTCATTATTACATTTGATCATTAATTTAACAGGCAGATGCGGCCATCTTGGTTGTGGATGCCACGAGAGGCGAGTTTGAGACCGGATTCGAGTCGGGCGGTCAGACAAGAGAACATGCTCTCCTTGTGAGGTCACTAGGGGTCAGACAACTGGTCGTTGGGGTCAACAAACTTGACACAGTGTCTTGGTCTGAGGACAGATTTAGAGATATTGTCAAGAAGTTGGGGGCTTTCCTCAAACAAGCGGGATTCAAGGTAAATTGAACGTTTAGTTGGGTCCGGGGTCATTTGCGGCTACTCTGGGTCATTTGAGGTCAATAGCTTTTTGTTGGGGTCTACAAACTTGACATACGCGTGTCTTGGTCTGATGACAGATTTAGAGATATTGTCAAGAAGTTTAATAGCCTGGGCCTTCCTCAAACAAGCAGGATTCAATGTATATGTGACCGGCTATAGCAAAATGTTTTGAAAAAAATGGCATTTTAAGTTCACACAATGTGTGTAAAAGACCTATGATTGTAAAGTTAAAACAATTATATCTTCAATTATTGACCAATTAGTTAGAACAAAGGATCAAATGAAAGCTTGTGATGAGGCCTTTATAATGGTATCAAAATCTACATTTTGATTTTTACCGACAAGTGCTGGGTTTTGCTATAGCCGGTCACATATGGTATAGGGTCATTCAAGGTTACTTGGGGTCATGAGAGGTCAGTAGCTTTTGTTGGGGTCAACAAACTTGACACAGTGGCTTGGTCAGAAGACAGATTTAGATACATTGTCAGGAAATTAGGGGTTTTCCTCAAACAAGCAGTCCTGATTCAAGGTAAAATGGATGCTTAGTTCGGTCAGGGGTCATTCAAGGTCACTAAAGATTATTTAGGGTCAAGTAATTAATCTAGGTCAAAATGCTTGAAATAGTGGCTTGGTCAGAGGACAGGTTTAGTGATATTGTGCTGTTTATTGGGCTGTTTATGTATGTTTTCAGGAATCTGATGTAGTGTACAAGCCATGCAGTAGTTATATTATACCAAATCTATCAGCATTTCGCCTCAGCTATGCATACATTTATTTGTTTGTTGTATTTCTCCAGGAATCTGATGTAGTGTACATACCGTGCAGCGGTTTGACGGGAGAGAATCTGACGGAGAAAGCCAAAGAACCCAACCTCACAGCATGGTACAAAGGGACCTGTCTACTGGAGCAGATAGGTCAGTTAAACATACTATCCTCCTATGCAAGCCAACATCCAAAAGTTGTGAGATCAAATGTCTTACATAGTGGAAGTAGTGTGCATGTGGCAATATTGGTAGAGCTCGTGCTTTCCGATCGTGAGATCCCGAGTTCGAACCCAGCCCACTCTGTTTGTCCTTCAGCAAGGCATTTAATCCACATTGCTGCTCTCTACCCAAGTGTATAAATGGGTACCTGGTCTGGTGAAAATTAGCGTGGTGCACCAATATGGTTGCCCGCGGCTAGTATGCTCCCCGGGGAGTTGAGAATGTGTACAAGATAATTGTGCGGGTCTGAACTGTACCATATGACCAGGGATAATAATAAGCGCTTAGTGGCTGTTCTGCATTAGGCGCCATACAAATACGATCTATTATTATTATTATTATATTAAGAAATTACAATTTGAGAGCTAGTCTGAAAAGATAATTATGTTATGTGCTACTAAAAGTAACTAAAAGCATAAATGTTAAACATGTACTATGTCAATTATTGGCATGTATTTTCACTACTAAATTTGTTTTTGTTTTATATGATTATCATTGTGAGAGGAAATTGTTACATACAATGTATGAATTAGAGTTCCATAGCAGTACTGAAAACCATATCCTTGTCAATGGATCTGTGTACAGCTGTAGCCTGTTTATTCGTGTTTCTACCTTAATCCGTTCAGGACTGGTTCCCTCCTAAAATGGCTTAATTCTGAGCTTTAGAATGCATTTTTATAGAAAATGTCAAATCATCTTGAATACATTCATTGATCAAGCGTGAAAAGGGGCATCCCTACATTTCTGACATGCACACATTTTTCTCATTATTTACAAACATACTTGTCATAGATGCGCAAAATCTAGCAATGTCTGAAATTAGCACAGGCCTGCTAGCAGGGGGCAACTACAAATTTGAATGGGTTTAGGACACCAAATTTCATTTCACCAACAAAATTTCTTTGTTTGGGGCCACCAGATTCTGGTTTCGGGCAACTGGAATTTGAAAAATTGTGTTTTTACTTGCGGGACTTAGTATAGTGAGATTTATTCTTGTTTTCTAATTCTCTTTTTCCTTTTTTTTCTTCAGACAAGCTGAAGCCGCCTAAGAGGTCAATAGAGCAGGCACTCAGGTTATGTGTGTCAGACGTCTTCAAGGGTAAGAACAGTACTATATTGTTGATGATTTATTATGCCCTCCGCACACAGAGCCTACTCGACCCGATCCGACTGGTTTTCAGTCGGTTCAGCTCAGAATACGTTGCCTCAGGACTCCTGTTTTGCCTGTCAAGAGCCAGTCGGAGATCATTCAAGGCTGATTCAACATGTTGAATCGGCTACAGTCGGATGGGATTGAGTTGGCTTTAGAGTCTATTGCCCAAATGCATACCTGCCAACCAGTCCGATTTTGTCGTATTTAGTCCGATTTTTTACTCAAAAAAGGGTAAAAAATCGGACGAGTACGATTTTTAAGGTCAGAAAAAAAAAGAAAAAAAAAAAATTGATATATTTTTTTTAATTTTTTTTTTTTTAAAGCCCAAATATTCATGATCTTTATCATTGAAGTATTGCTCATTCAGTGTGGTCATATGTTCAAAAAGAAGGCTAAGATAGCACAAGAGAGCATCTAGAACCCTAGACCTGGACACCAGCCGCAAAGGACTTCGCGCTTCGCGTTCGTGATGTGCGCTTCACGCTCGTGAGAGTAGGATTTTTCATTTTCAAATGTTGGCAGGTATGCAAATGGCATATAACATATTCATCCACTGTGACATTGTTAGGAATTAATCAGGTTACTGTAAGAGCTGTAAACTGGTGTACTGATCAGAGAAGAAAAAGTAGATTGTATTAGAGACAATAATTTGTTATTTTAAAATAACCATAATTTTCCTGTCTCGAGTCGGGTAAAAGATATAAAATGCCTTTTTCTAGTGCTGCTTTTCAAACTCGCTTGTATGAAAATAATGTAGCTCTCCATAATTTGTAAACTTGTTTGTCTTTGAACTCTATGCAAATTTACGGGGGCTCTCTTTTACAATTTTGGAGGCTTATTTTTGCCTATCCGTGCTAAATCACCCCGAGCCCCCGTATATTTTTTGGTCACTGTTCAGAGTCCATGATTTCACATGCTCAATCCTCAACTGACCCAGTAATCTAATAGTTGGTTTTCTCTTGCAGGCATAGGGTCAGGAGTAAGTGTCTCAGATTGTGTTTTTATATCAGGGGCAGTTAAAGCTTAATCTACACCTGACCAAGTGATCTATTCAATATCAATTTCAGTTTATTCACAATATAAAATACAATATATGTGACCGGCTATAGCAAAACCCGGCACTTGTTGGTAAAAATCAAAATGTAGATTTTCATAACATTACAACGGCCTCATCACAAGCTTTCATTTGATGCTTTGTTCTAACAAATTGGTCAATAATTGGCCAAGATATGATTGTTTCAATTTTACAATCATAAAGCTGTTACACACATTGTGTGAACTTAGAATGCCCATTTCTTCAAAACATGAATTACCGACATATGCCGGGTTTTGCTGTAGCCGGTCACATATAATAATACAGTGTGAAAATGTGTCAGAAAGCTGCAAGCTTGTATAAAAAAAAGTGCCCCACACAATAAAATACAACTTATAAGTTAATGCCAAATATTAAAAAGTCAAACACAGAAAATGGAATACAGTATGCAGAACAAGTTCTAGGAAAAACAAAATCAACATCACTTTGAACAAAATTATAATCTAATCTAATGTTATAATGTGTTTTCTCTTGCAGGGATGGGGTCAGGGGTGAGTGTCACAGGGAAGATAGAAACAGGGAACCTTCAGATTGGAGAGAAAATCATTGTCATGCCATCGGGGGAAAATGGACTCATCAAAGGTAGGAATTGGTGCACAAATAAACTATTTCCCTTCCTCCTTCTCATCCCCTCCTCTTCTCTGTACCCACTCCTCCTCCTCCTCCTCCTCCTCCTCCTCCTCTCCTCCTCCTCCTCCTCCTCCTCCTCCTCCTCCTCCTCCTCCTCCTCCTCCTCCTCCTCCTCCTCCTCCTCCTCCTCCTCCTCCTCCTCCTCCTCCTCCTCCTCCTCCTCCTCCTCCTCCTCCTCCTCCTCCTCCTCCTCCTCCTCCTCCTCCTCCTCCTCCTCCTCCTCCTCCTCCTCCTCCTCCTCCCCTCCTCCTCCTCCTCCTCCTCCTCCTCCTCCTCCTCCTCCTCCTCCTCCTCCTCCTCCTCCTCCTCCTCCTCCTCCTCCTCCTCCTCCTCCTCCTCCTCCTCCTCCTCCTCCTCCTCCTCCTCCTCCTCCTCCTCCTCCTCCTCCTCCTCCTCCTCCTCCTCCTCCTCCTCTTCTTCTTCTTCTTCTTCTGTTCGGATGTTAGTGTTGATGATGTGGTGATAACGATCATTGTGGTGTTGGTGATGATGATGATGGTGATGATGATGATGATGATGGAGTTGATGATGATAGAATTGGCGCACTCGTAAACATTTGGCGCTTACAAAACCAATGTCCATGTTGGTTCTATGAGTTTCACTTATTAATTGCATTGTTTATGAATTACACAACCCTTTGCAATGTGTTGAACATCTGTTTAATATCAAACAATGGTACCAACACAACATATGACCATGTGTTGTTCTCAGTTCTTTGTGTGGTGGTCCCCTTTAAAGGAGGGTGCAATCCCGGCTTTGATTCAGGTTTATAGCTTTAAATATGTGCCTTTATTGATATACCACACTCTTTTTTTCAAAGAAATCCTTAAGTTGGAAAAAAAAGGTACATTTCATGCAACTTTTTTGCTTTATTACGCATCGGCGTTCCATGCTCCTAAAAAAAGTCATTTATAGCAGAGCGGAAATGTGCGCACGTGTCACCCGATTCATGACATCACTTGCAGACCGCAACGCGGAGGAATGTGCATTGTTTACATGCAGAGCCTATGACTTGCTTGTAAAACAAACTCGTTTTTGCTTGTAAATTGAGGTTTTACTGAAAATGATTAAGAATTGCTAAGAAATGAATTGTAGCAGGATGCAGCTACACATCTGAGTGTATATCGTCCCATGATATAAACCTGAACAAATGTTTGCAAATATTGAAACAAATGGAAATAATATCTCTGTGTCAACGTGAGTATTGTACTCAGCGTGTACGTCTATGACCGAGCTAAACTGCGATTGCCTGCCGGTGACGTCACAAAGATGACGTCATTTTTTGTTCGCCCGGGACTCAGTTTTTTTACGGGGTTCCGAAAGAGAATTTACAAGTTGATTTTTTTATTTTACCGGGTTTTCCCACGAGGAAAATATGTTTGTATTAGTAATCTTCATGAAAATCTACCTTAGATACAGTAAAACCCAATTTTGAGGCAGTTTTCTTGTCACCATACCTTTAATATCGCTTACTATTATTCATATCCTCTCCAGGTATCACAGTGCATGAGGAAGACACAAGGTGGGCGTGTGCAGGGGATCACACAACCCTCACAGTGACTGGTATCGACCAGATGAATCTAACGTAAGTGCTCTTCATCCCTGAGATATGTGACCGGCTATAGCAAAACCCGGCACTTGTCGGTAAAAATCAAAATGTAGATTTTCACACCATTATAAGGGCCTCATCCACAAGCTTTCATTTGATGCTTTGTTCTTAATAATTGGTCAATAATTGGCGAAGATATGACTGTTTAAATTTGTACAATCATAGGTCTTTACACACATTGTGTGAACTTAACATGCCCATTTCTTCAAAACATGAATTACCGACAAGTGCCGGGTTTTGCTATAGCGGGTCACATATTATATCAAGATTTGTTAATTAAGTTGTTAATAAAAAGACTTAATTTTGCAAACCTTATATCGTAATATATCAGAATTTGTAATTGCATTTAAGATTAGATGTAGCAAATCACTGATAGTTAGCATGTCTTTCAGGTTTAATTAACATTCTTTTTCTATCTCATTTTTAAAATGCAGGGTGTACATAAACATCCGTTTACCTTAGCATGGTAAAGGTAGTTAATTTTAACCTCATACTCATTTCCTCTGTAGATTATGTTTTGGACCAATGAAACTACTTCCATTCTTTAATTGTTTTTTAAAAACATGTCTCATATTGTTTTCTCTCCTCACTGTAGGATTGGGAGTGTGATCTGCTCGTACTCTGAACCCATCCGAGCAACGACCCGCTTCCAGGCCAGGGTTGTCATCTTCGACATTGAGGTTCCGCTTACCAAGGGCTTTCCAGTAAGTACATATTACCCCTTCAGCATGGGGACCCTTAATCGTAAAAGCCTGCTACCTTTAATAGTTTCGTGCTAAGTGTATTTTGGATTATGTGGCTATGTATTAAAAAAACACAATTTTTTAGTTGCTAGCTAGGGTTAATTGTAGGCCTGAGTCATGTCGGAATTTTTTTGTTCCGGAATCCGCCGGTGTTGTGCCGGTCGGAATCCGGTATTCCGATAAAAAAAAATCTGCCAATGAATGATACGGAACGAACACACACTAGAAGGTCTGCCATGGTTTCGGCAGCGCAGGCAGGCAGGCCCCGCGCTGCGAGACAGGCGAACTCAACTGCCTTGACCTTGCAAGCAAGTTGCACTCTTAAAAAGTGCCGAAAAGGAACGAAAATGTCTCTTATTTTACTTACATGTTTGTATGGCTTTTAAAATAAATACGAGAACAATTACCTGCAAAAATAGCAACAAAAAAAAAAATGCGCTGATTATATCTCGAACATTTTCTAACTCGCTCGAAACTGCATGAACTGAAGCTAATACAACGACACGAATAATTCAACACTAACTTGTATACTTTGCGTGCAGGCTATAGGGTCTATTTTCCTACGCGAGATCCATCCGCTGGGGTTTTTCTCCAATTCCCGGCGGATCGATCTCGTGCAAGAAAATAGACCCATAACCTGCACACAAAGTATACGAGTGATATGGCGGGCTGTGTCGGAGCATTAGTACCGATAGAGGGCGGACTGGATGTCAACGTTTGAGAAACGTTTGATGACATATGGTACGGCGCAGCTAGCTCTGACTGATAGCAGCTGCATGACTGTGCGGGGCGCGCCGGGGTGGCTAGTCGATCGTAGTAGTACTCGCTAGATCGGCTTTCATATAAACGCAGCGGATTTCTTGTCGTTGTAAGTGGCATTCGACATCGTCTTTCTTGTACTTTTTTGTCATTTGTTTTCTTCTGTTAGTTTTCTACTACAAAATATGAATTTTTGAGGAAAAAGAGGTTTTCCGTGATTTTCATCGGAATACCGGAATGGAGAAAACAAAACCGGAACACGCACACACCGGACAGATTCAGGTATTCCGTCCGTTCCGACCCAGGCTTAGTTAATTGAGTAGGTAACAAAGGCCACACCGGCTAAGCCCAGTTGGGGACTAGGACAACGGTTGTTTCTAGTACACTAAACTCTACCATTTGAAATGTACTTGGGATGGAACTAAGCTAGCTGGGTTCTTATGAATACGGGGCCTGGTTCCCCTGAGGTCTCTTGATAGACGGGAACTTGTTATGTCAGGTCTTCGTCTGAGCAACGACAATTAGTTATACTCAGTAAAATTACTTACTTGTGTCAAGTATCACTTGCCATGCACAATGCCTCTGTCATGTTTTGTCATGTATGTGTCTTATTTTAGTTTTGTTGTAAATTTGTTGTAATAATATATTGTAAATTGCTTTGAGATGTTTATCAATCATATTAGGCGCTATATATATCAAAACATTATTATTATTATTATAAGTAAATCTCTTTAACTACTGTTTGGAGAACCATGCCTCCACAAGGCCAGTTGGGTGTTTTTTTTGTTGGTTCCCTATTTTCATTTTCTTGTTTATTTCAAATGCTTATTATTATATCTTTGTATTGTTTTTTTTTAATTGAAAATGGAAATGAATAAATGAATTGAATTGAATTAAAAAGTATGAGAATATTGTTTGTTGTATATCCTTTTCAGGTACTAATTCATTACCAATCAGTGAGCGAGCCGGCTGTGCTGAAGAAGTTAATCAGTGTTCTACACAAAAGCACGGGGGAGGTGATCCAGAAGAAACCAAAGTAAGTTGTTCATGTTGTGGTTGTGGCGTAGCAACGGAGGGCCGGGGGCACGTGCCCCCCGCCTCCAGTAATTTTAAGAAAAACAGCAACAATAGGAAACATAAGGGGACATTTGAAAAAACAACAACAATGAAATACATATTAAGGTGTGCCCCCCCCCCCCTATAATCAGTCTGACCATGCTACGCCACTGTAAATTGTTGTAAATGCAGGCTTAACAATTCAAGAGTATTGTAGATTAATATATTTGAATTGTTAACCCCTTGCCTATGGGAACTTGGAGGGCTTATGCACAACGTCTCCAGAGATTTCAGAATCATTAACCTGTTCAGGGTACCCTTCCCGTTGCAGAAAGAGATACAATCGATTGTAAGTTACGATTGATTGTAAGTCAGCAACTTTGCGCGTTTCAACCAATCAGATTCGCGCATGTAGAACACGTGATCTGACTTACGATTAATTGTAACTTACAATTGATTGTATCTCTTTCTGCAACAGGGCCCCGAAAATACTTGGGCTTGGGTCTATGGAGATTACATGTTACAGCAAAATCAATCAGTCCTGAAGGGGTTAAGGGATTTTGTTAAGGGATTGTTTACACACTACACTAAGTCCCCATGTTTCAAAAACGAGAAATGCTTTAGTAGTCCTGTCATATCGCTGATTAGTACATGATGGCCAAAAATTCAAGGAGATTTAAAATGTGGGTTAGACTATGCTTTAAAGGGATCTAGTAACTTTGTAGACGGAAATGTGAAAAACCGAAACCTGTCCCATGCTTTTATTGTGAATACAAATACAACAAGATATGAGGGAACCGCTAGAATTCCAATTGGATTTTGAGGATTTGGACAATGTTACTAAGTCCCTTTAACCTACCATTCTATCTATCAGGCTACAGTTCATCCAGACATTGGACAAAGCCCTCCTCATGACATTTCCATTCTCTTCTGTCTCTAGCTATCCTACGGCCGGTGTGTCTAGAACCATACAAGGATTATAATGAACTTGCTGATTTGTTGATTTGTGTTTTGACAAACTATTACACTTTGGAATAAACAGAGTAATCAGTGTTCACTTTGTTTATTTTCTTCTTATCCCTAGATGCCTAACTAAACAGATGAATGCATTCATAAAGATATCCACCACACGGCTGGTTCGTCTAGGACCGTCAGAGGATTATTATAAACTGGGCTGATATGTGTTCTGCTGGCTATTGCACTTTTGAATAAACTGAGTAATCAATGGTTCATGTTTTTATTTTCTTACTATCCTAGATGCCTAACTATGGAACAGCTTACCATATTATTTGAGAAAAATTGAATCTATTGATACATTTAAGTCTACGTTAAAAACTCATTTGTTTAAAGAGGAATTCCACCCCAGAAATGTGATGTTTGCTATAAAATGAAGTGAATATGAAGAATCATGATCGAAAATCTGAGCCAAAACGGTAGAGCAATAAAAAAGTTATGACAGGATGAACTTTGCTCCGATTTTTAGTATCGTTCGCAATTGCTATCGATCGTGACGTCACTTGCGAGCTGCAGTCATTTTGACTTCTACATGGAACTTTTACCAAATTAAAATTTTCTTTATAACAAAGCAAATTTATGAGCTTACAAATTCCAAAGAGGTTGGCCCATCGATATTCTTCTATGAATTCGTGAAAACAAGCAGAGAAAATTTAATTTTTAGCAAAGAAAATGAGAAATAAGCGTATTTTCATGTACTAAAGCCATGGCGGGTAGCTCGTCAGTGATGTTGCATATGGCGGCAATTTTGAAACGATCGCTCATTACTACATGATGTTCAAATAGGTATAACTCCCGTGTTTCTTGTCCGATTTTGATCAAATTTTCACCAATTATGCCTCTTATTCTGCTTATTCAAATAACAAATGGTTTTATCAGGCCCGGAATACCCCTTTAAGCAGACCTTTCCATAAGATTGATCGTTGTATTTTCTGTTTCTTGTACGTTTGTTTTTGTTCACTTAAAAAGGAGCTTCTTATAAGCGCAGTAGAGTATATATTTATAGTAGCTGCGCTATACAAATGTTCGTATTATTATTATTATTATTATTAAACAGATGAATGCCGTCATCAAGATGATAACAAATCAGTCTGCTGTATAAGGATTATAATTAAGATGACTGATTTGTTGATTTGTGTTATGACAAACTATTACACTCTTGAATAAACAGAGTGATCAATGTTTCATTTGTTTATTTTCTTCCTTTCCCTAGATGCCTAACAAAACAGATGAACGCCATCATCGAGATAGCCACCACAAGGCCAGTCTGTCTAGAACTGTATAAGGACTGTAAAGAACTGGGGCGGTTTATGCTGCGATACGGAGGCCACACAATAGCAGCGGGCATCGTCACAGAGGTGCGTTGAACACTTTCCTCATGTATATTGTGGATAGTTTATAAAAGGGATCTTGTAAAATTGTCCAAATCCATATATCTTAACTAGAACTCTAGCGGTTCTCTCATACCGTGTTATATTTGTATTACCAATCAGAGCATGGAACAGGTCTTGTTTCTTTTCTAATTTCCCTTTCGTTAAAAAGAGATCTAGGATTGAAGTGTCAGATTTGTAATTATCCACTGTAAAGTTATAGCCATGTACACAGTCAGTGCAATGAGTTAGCCAATATCACTTTGCATTTTTTGCTCATTACCTGCCCATATAATATTCATTTTAAAAAGTGAAATTATCACACACTACCCAAGTGTTAATATCAGATCACAACAATACAAATTGTATCGACCATTTATCACTTTTTCACATGTCAACAGTGTTTATACAGGATCCATTTAATATCTATTACAATGGACATGCACTGTATGACAAGTTCAAGATGTTAAGATGACCTTTGTATGAAGAAATACAGCCATGTGTTTTGCAAAAGCTGATTGAACTAAATATGATTCCACCTTTTTGTGAGGTGCATCACACTTAAAGGGATCTAGTAACTTTGTTGACATGTGCAAAAAGTGAGGAGAGGTTGATACAATGTATATTGTTGTTATCTGATATGTCCACTGGGTGTTGTGTAAAAAATTCAAGTTAAATGGACTTTATATGGCCGAGTAATGAGCAAAAATGCAAAGTGACATTCACTAACTCATCGCACTCACTTTGTACACGGTTCTCACGATCCGTTGGATAATTTGACATCTGAACACTTCTATCGTAAATATCTTTTTAACGAAAGGGAAATTTGAAAAACCGAAACCTGTCCCATGCTTTTTTTGTTAATAAGAATACAACAAGGTATGAGGGAACCGCTATAATTTCAATTAGATTTTGAGGATTTGGACAATGTTACTAAGTCCCTTTAAAGTGATCCATAAACTTTGTCAAATTCTACCAAAAGTATGAGGTTGTTTCACATTCCATGTGTACTTTGTTGTTTGGCTTAGGGTAGTAGAAAATTGAATTGAGTTTTTGTTTCTCAAATGTTTCCTTAATTGTGGAGATATTTGTGACATGTTTCAATTGTAGCCAAAATCAACGGGCAGTGGGTGATCTGACATAAATATTTTCACTAGATAAACAGTCTTCTTTTCCTATGAAACTATCACACATCATTCAAGTCTTAAATATAACTTTTGGAATTCTACAATATGTGTGCTGTTTTATTGTGTGGATAAGTTATATGACATCAGGATATTTTGTTTTCCTTTTTATTTTCAGATAAAGAACTGAAGTGCAGCTAAAATGTCATCAATTCGACATCGGATGAAGTTCGTGAGCCTATTAGAGCTGAGCAAAAATGGAAACTTCTGGAAACGGGTCAATCGGGAACTATTTAATTTGTCATTTGACATGGTTACCTGCTACGAGCACATGGCTCTCCTTCAAAAGTTGCCCTTAGCGGTTGCCCAGGTGCCAATTGCCACCAGAAATTTCATTTAGCTACCAGAAACTCTTGTATTGGCCACGAAGGAATAAGGACCTACAACAAACAAGTCTATAGTGGGCGACTATTTGATTTGTTGATTTGACCACCTGAAAGAAAGGTTAAAGGGAGATCCCTGCATGCATGTGGAATAGGATGCTGAAGTGTGATGTCACAAGAATTGGTAATTTTTCTAAACAATGTCGGTCAAGCCAGAAATGTACGAATCAGCGGTTGCTAAGAAGACGATTGTCCAAAGTCGGGATGAAAGGACAAGTTGATTATACTCTGTTCTAACTAAAGGCTGTGGCATCACTTTGTTTACTTTTGATGTAAATCTATTATGTAAATGAGAGCTTTACTCATCATGTGCCATGCTGTCTACATTATATACTGCTAAATGTAAGAACTTATTGACTTTGACCTGGCATCGTTTTTCGGGCATGGGCTTGACACATGTAAGACCAGACTCATTTTCACAATCTCTATACAGCATGTGAATGAATTAAGCTTTACGCTGGCTCTGACGTACGGTCATGTAAAAGATCTTAGCTATGAAAATAAGATTCAGCTCAGGTTTTACAAAGCTAGTTGATTTTATATGGGCTCAGGTCATTTTATAATCTAGGAGTTAATATTGTGAAACAATGATATCATGAATAACGGGTTCAAAAGAGGATACCTCATATAATTTTATTTTTTGTCAAAATGATTTATTGTACTTCAAATCTTGATGAAGGATGCGCAAGTACACATTTTGTGTAGATAGCATGTTTTCCCTTGCAAAGGGATGCAAAACTAAAAGGGATATGTGCTACATGAAATATTGTTAAAACCCTGTTTCACAATACTGTAAGAAAAGCCTTTCTAAATCTTGCAAGGAAGAAACTTGCACTGTTTTGAAAGTCTTCTGAAGTATATTTAAAGGCCACCACCACTACATGATTTTGCTATGAGACTACGATCCAAATTACTTATGACTCTTGACTGGGAATGTCATGTCATCATCCAAGAAAGCAGAGCCATTTTCTGTGTTCGTAAGCTAGATGCAAGACTGAGAAATAATAATTGTCTTTACTTATATGAGCAACTAATGAAGGAGAATCCTTTCTAGTGAATGCCAGTGAATGATTGCAGTAAATTTGTTATCCAGGTATGGTGCAATGTACAATTAAGTTGACCTGTCTGATAGATAAGTGAAAGTTTAATGCTACAGATTAATTGAAAACTGGTGATCTCAATAGTTTCAGAAGTTTGGCCAACCCTCTTTCTTTTTTTTTTGAACGTTTAATTGTAAAGCTTTCTTTCTTTCTTTAAAATTTGTTTTGAAAATTTGGGACTTATGAGATCTAGTAGAACTCTTACCTACTGGAACTCAAAGATGGCAGTTTTCTCATTTTTGTTTTGTTTCTTGTCAAAAGGCTGTTACCAAGGATACGATTTATGTTATCAGTTTCTCATAACTACATGGGAAATCCTTATTCCTGCTAACTTTGTTCTTACTTTTAAGTTTTGTCTCCTTTGTTCTTCATTGCTTCAAGCATTTAGTGCATTTGGTCATTTTGTCAATACGATTTTATCAACATTTTTCTCATGAAGTGGAACATCGTTTTAAAGGGATAGTTGAGTTCTGGTAAGGAGAGTACAGTTTTGGTGAAACTGAATTTTAGTAACCAAAACCTGCATCATTACATTACAAACTAATAGTTATAACTAGAAAGGAACACAAAATTACAAATGACGTAGTAAAGATCATGTTATCATTAAAAAAGAGCCGTTAAAACGTAAGAGGGCGCTCTCTAAACACTCATCGGTTTCAACCATTTTGAATAAAATATTGTGCATGTGATGTTTTGTTGAAATAGTGATTAGATAGAGAAATAACCAACAACTATTTAAATACCTATTTTGTAACTTTTTGAAAAGAGGAAGCATTTTTTTGAATTTTTAACGGCTGGTTCAAAATTCTCTAATAAACCCGGGCCCCAGCATTATTACAAATTGTTATATTTATGGATAATTCAGCCGTCTCTGAACCGATTTTGATCAAACAAAGATGATTTTATTATTTTAATATTATGCTCTTTCAAATTTTACACTCAGTTTTTCATTACCTCACAAAAAAAAAAAAGTAGTCTAGCGCCCTCTCTACCAAAACTCAACTATCCCTTTAAAGAGCTCGGATATAACAAAACCATCTTATAACAAGACCATTTTTCTGATCCAATCTCTTTATTTTGTTATAAGATAAACTTGTCATAAGATAACTTTCATGATCTGAAGGCTCTCTTCATAACGAGGTTCCACTGTAGTCATCAATAAACATTTTCCTTTTTCATTTTGCTTTTTCCATTTTTGTTTTCTTGTCAAAGATAGTAGTCAGTTAGGTTGCTTTAACCTCAAATTTGCTTTTAAGATATTACAATCCTGAATGTGTACAATGAATTGTGAATCGCACATATTCATGTGTAAACATTTAACAGTAAAAAAAATGCAAATGATATCATTTAATACTTAATTCGCAATATGTTCCCTATTTATGAAACAAAGACTACCCAGATATACGAAAAATAGCATTTCTAGATATTCATATTGATATCGAAAATATTGATTCCTTACCTTGCAACAGGATTATTTGAAAAAATAAAAGCCTGTTTCATTCTTCTGTTACCAATATCCCCAAATGGCACAGTACACGAGAGGAGTGAAAGCTCCAAGTGCTTTTGGGTTAAAATTTGACAAAGTTAAATGATCGCTTTAATTATTTTGTGAAATAACTGTTTGCAGCAGTAAAACTCTAGATGTGGCATGCAATGTCATTCATAACTTTATAAATGTTGTATTGAGACCATTTATTTTAAATGAGAGGTGGTTTATTGAATCTGTGTATTAAAATGGAAACAGAAGCATGTGTGACTTTATAAGCATGCATGCATTGGCTATCACAAATTGTATTATTTGTGAGCTTTACATCTATCGATTTATTAAATGCAATATGCTGCGAAATGAATAAGCCGTAAGTTGATTAATGTGTCCTTTTCCAACCTTGGACTTGTCATATGTGTGTTTAAAATATGGTGTGTGTGTGTGTGTGTGTATGTGTGCGTGCATTTGTGAGCATATGTTGGTATGTGTCTGTTAGTGAGTTTGTGTGTGTATGAGCATGTGCTTGAGTGCGTGTATGAATGCGTGCATGCATTCATGTGTGTGTGTGTGTCTGTGTGGGTGTGTGTGAATTGTTTTTTGTTTAGGTCCGAATTGCAATGTTTACATACTTAGCATACACATAATAAAACAAACATGGAACAAAAGTCTCCATAATTTTAACCATCATCATTTTTATTTACCGTTTGAACAAAAGAGAATGTTAAAAGGAAATGCACTAGCAATAGAAAATGGATAAAATGTTTAATATGAATCATCTTTAGGTGCTTAACATTTTTGTTTTATTTACAAAAGTCACAACAATAACTAGACAGCGCAAAACCACAAACATGATTAAACTCCATTACCTATGGACAGATAAATGGATACTACATTTAAGTTTGTTCATAGACACAAAGTAATAAAAATCATCCATTATGCAATCGATGTTTCACGCCACCTTTGTTTTCCTCTTCATTTTAATGAGTTGTTCTCAATTGTACGAGTTCGCATTCCTTGACAGTAATGTTGACAGCGGCTCTGTATACAGTGCGAGTAAAAAAAAAACGAAACCGGAATTTGATAGCTTATAAATCCACAATTCTAAACATATATATATTGATATTGGTATCAGATTAAAGCTTGGGAAATTGCCTTTAAAATGATACATCATACATTTTGATCACTTTTCGCTTCATCGAACGCGAACTTATTATCCAAGTCATGTTCTAAACACAACAAACAAAATTAAGTCTCCACTAATCAAAATAGCGTAACTTTTTAACGAAAAAGTTTTGAGCGAAATAACTTGACAGGATTGTTTCTAGACTTATTGACTCACTTCTTTGTGAAAATGATATTTATCCGTCGAGTCATGAATGAGTGAGCACACATTAAATACAAAATGTTGTCTTTATTGTGTGCTCACTCATGCATGAATAAAAGGACCACTTTCATTTTCACACTGAAGTTAGTGAATAAGTGTAGAAACAATCCTGCCAAGTTATTTTGCTCAAAACCTTTTTGTTAAAAAGTTACGATATTTTGATATGGGGGGGACTTTTTTGTTGTGTCTATCATAAATGCCATGCGTTTGTTTACCGTTCTTTTCAAGAGAACATTACAAGAATATCCTTTGGTGAATCAAAACAATTACCAGCTGGTTGCCAATGTTTTTCATGTTGAAGGGTATCCCCCACTATTCTACCATCAGCAGCCCCATTGTCTGGAGGCAGGGGCCCTGAATAGGACATGTTTAGGATGACGTTTTCTTTGAAAATCAAACAACAGATGCAACCATTCACAAAACAAGAACACTGCAAACTTGGACACGGGTAGTTTTTGCATGCTTTTGGATAATTAGGTCGCGATCGGTGAAGCGTGAAGTGATCAGAATGTATGATATATCATTTTAAAGGCAATTTCCCAAGCTTTAACATGATACCAATATCAACATTGTTATACCTCTAGATTTGTGGATTTATAAGCTATCAAAGTCCGGTTTCGTTTTTTTTTTACTCGCACTGTATACATGTATGTACTTCTGGCTATACAGACACCAGAACATCAATGTGCCATCATGTCTGACGAAAGTGAAAACGCAATGTTGAGAATGATATTTTTAAAATGACGTCACTCCGTTTCCCTTTTGTTACTGAGGCCAGTGGCGTAGCATGGTCGGACTGATTTGGGGGAGGGGGTGGGGGGCTGGGGGGTCAAACCTTACGTGTTTTCTTTAATTTGTCCCGTTATATTCGTTATTGTTTTGTCAGATAGTTGGAAGGGAAACGGGGTATCCGTAGCTGCAACACTGGCGTATGAGGCAAGTCGGCAACCTCTTGGTTATCGATTAGTTCTGAATAAAGATGACTGAAATTTACTCTAAAATGTTTTATCACGATTTCAGTGAGTGTCACCCAAATAAAGTGTATACCCTTTCGATTGACAGTGTACTCTAAGCAGTTGAATGATAATGCATATAGTTCTAAAAAATAAAATTGTGCCCAACTGTTTATGCTCAGTGAACGCACACAACTAAAACATCACGTCTGTGTTCCAATTTTGCATGAATATGTTGACAGATACGATGCACGGGCGTAGACATGACATTGATACCCATTCAAGTGGGGGGGATGAGCTATTCATTCATCGGATTACATCCCCCCCAGTTGAATAGGTATTACGTAACTCGCTACGCCAGTGATACGATGTACTACCTTTAAACAAATTTAAAGGGACTTAGTAACATTGTCCAAATCCTCAAATCAAATTGAAATTATAGCGGTTCCCTCATACCTTGTTGTATTCTTATTAACCAAAAAAGCATGGGACAGGTTTTGGTTTTTCAAATTTCCCTTTCGTTAAAATGATATTTACGATTGAAGTGTTCAGATATTAAATTATCCACTGGATCGACAAAACCGTGTACAAAGCAAAGTGAGTGAAATCTGTTAGTGAATACCACTTAGCATGTTTGCGCATTACTCTGCTCATATATACTCATATAACGTCCATTTAACTTGAAATTTTCACACAACACCCAGTGGACATATCAGATAACAACGGTATATATTGTATCAACCACCCATCACTTTTTGCACAGGTCAACAAAGTAACTAGATCCCTTTAATATTGAAATTAAAATCATAGGCAAATTTACTATACTACGACTAATTATTAAAAACTACCTTTATGCTAGTCATAACACAGCTTAAAATGAGACAATGTTCTCCGATAGCAGCATCTTCAAGTTCAGTAATACATCCCATGAACCACTATGATACGTACATCTATTCCGTGAAATGTATTAATTCACGGTAATACGGGGATTCAAATGATGCTAAAAAGAAGCAGCTGATCAATCCATGGCACCACAGCAACTCATCCATGCATACACAAAACACAAACTTAGAAAAACAAAGGAAAACATAAGACATTTTTGTTTACTTGACTGCATGTTGATTTCATAGCAATCCTGCTTTTGTAAAGAGGTAAACATGTTTAACAGTGATCTGAATATATTAGACCTATAGATGGCAGCATTCATATACAGGGTGGCCCAGAAATAATGGAACGGGGTGCTTGCTATAATGAAGACACATGATGCCCGTCATAGCAACTAGTAACGTTCAATGCGTGCGCCATTGTTAGTACCCCTTCTTCTCTATACACAGCTGAGCGCACACTCACAATGGCGCACGGTTGATCGTCACTCGATGCAGTATGGCGGGCATCATGAGTCAAATAGTATGGCAAGTACCCCGTTCCGTTATTTGTGGGCCACCCTGTATAGAGGTAATATGGTTCTCCTACTGCATACCAAAGGAATGGTGAACAATATTGAAAATATCGATTTTATAGAGGTTTTTTTTCCTGAATCATACATTCAGAATTTAAATTCCTGTTTCAAGAACTTAGTTTGAAAAGTGTTATATAACTACGAAAATGTAACTTTGTGGCAGTTGTGATTGAATTTATGCCTGAAAATTAGTTATCATGTCGGAAACATATCAACTAACTCATTTTTGCATAAATCTGAAATCTGTCAGACTGATTTTGTTCACCTTTTATTAAGACGTCGCATTATGCCGTCATCGAGCTTGTTGAAGCTGTCAGCGGGCTGTTTGTCCAGCCTCTATGGCGTTGATGTTTCCACCTGGCACCACCAGTAGCGTTTTACCTGCCCATATCACCATTGAGCCGCCACCATCTCAAGTATAGTTTCGTGAGTGCAGTCATTTTAGAGATTCGCGCCACTTAATCGACGAACCCCTTTTCTCCCTTCTGTTTGGTCAATGATGTACTGGCTCTTATCCATAAAGAGGCAGGCCCGTAGCCCCCCCCTCCCCCCCAAAAAAAAAAATCAGAATCAGAAAGGTCCACTTTTTGTCGGTCTCGGGTCGACTTTTTATCGGTCTCGACCGTCTTAACCAAGTAGTCTCTGACGGAACCCCCCCCCCCCCCCCCCCCCCCCCATCCTATCATTTGATTTCACTCTTTTCCTCTGTTTGTCATTGCGCATCGTGCAGAACGCCGTGGGCACATACACACACATACAAACGCACGCATAAACACACACACATGCACAAGCACACACACACACACACACACACACACCCACACACACACACACACGCATAAGTAGCGAGGGGTGAGCTCGGCTCCTTGGCCCTTGACCCCCCTTCTTCCCCCTTTCATGTCCGTTTTTGTCTGTATTGTTGTTTGATTGTTACTTGCTTGTTAGCTTGTTTTGAATTTGGGGCTTGGAATAACAAAGTCCCAAAGCTAAAGTGGGATTTTGTTAATGTCAATCTACTCCCCCCCCCCCCCCCCCCCCCCCAATCAGTCCGATCACGCTACACCACCAATGGGGCTTAGTCAGTTATACAGACGTAAAATACGTGTTCTATCTAGTGGTCAGAGCTCTTCCCACAAATTGGCCCGCGTTCGAGCCTAGGATGCGTCTCTCGAATGATGACGATAAATGGCGGTCCCAAACATAATTAATCAAAGTTGATTGAACGCGTCTGCAAAAAAGAAATAACCAACTAACCTATAAAGACTATTTCGCCTTTAAGGAGGCTTATCATTCAGTTACTGGGTATATTTCACATTAATGTACAGTTATACACAGTGGCGTAATACCGAGGGGCACGGGGTGGGATGGGTTGGGGTTGGGGCGGGGTACGGGGTGGACGTACCTCCAATAATTTGAGAAAAAGTAAGAACAAAGTGGTCAAATCTTATGAACCATAAAGATATACATTACCATACAATAACAGTAAGTGGTATATATAACAGAACTCGAATGGTTCCTAGCAACATGAGAGCTGATATGGGTACAACTTTACAACTACCATGGAACGATAGTTTTGAATACAAGCATCACGGTTCATATAGACAGAATATAGACATTCATCCTTCAACAAAATGTACAGCTGTCTTGAGTTAAAATACATTAAGGGATAGGCAGATCCGATCACACTTTATCAACGCATTACGCATACATTTACCATCGTTGCATAAACAAGAATACAAAACACTGAACAAAGTCTCGATATTTTATTTCAACATCACCGTTTAAATTTTGTTTTAATTTCGTTTTACAACGAGTAAATGCAACAACATCGCATAGATTTTGTATTTATGTATTTATCTTTTTATTTTTTTTTACAAACAGAACTAGACTCCACAAACCATACACATGATAAAATAAAATGACCAAAGTGGGAAAGACTTTTTTGAATGCATATATTATGGACCATTCGACTGTGATTGTGGGTCATGTAATCGATTAAACACCCTTGTTTCCTTGATAGGTGATACATCTGTAATTGGCAATCTAAAGCCTTACCTACCATAGCATTCACCTGACCCCCCCCCCCCCCCCCCCACCCACACCACCATTTACCAATTTGTATTTGAGGAATCTACATTATTTTAATACATCATTTATGTACACTCCAATCGTACTTGATTATACATGCTAAACTATAATACTGACAGATACAATACCCTAACTTTGGTGCGATAACAGAAAAGTACTTTTTAAAAACATAATTATGGGTAGATACGTTTTAATATGGAATCAGGTTTTGAAAATGGTTTGAGACTGAGATGGTATATACAAATTTATAATATAGGTTTTCCCGGCCAATTTCATACTTTTCTCACTCAAATTCATTTTAGGGGCATTCAAATTCCCGCGTATCGTGTTTGCAGACGAATTCGTTCATTCAATTTGACGATTGCAACATCCAAATTCATTTATTGGCACTCATTTATTTAATTAGAGCAATACAAATCATGCAACATGCAACCAATTTCGTTTTGGGGACGTGTATTTATGTTTTATGCATTCAAATTAACACGGTTCGTTAGTTGAGCTTCTTTTTTGCATTCAATTTCATATATACGCAAACAAATTCACACTTCGTGCAAACATTTTCACTATATTTAGCGTTCAACCACACTTACTCACACATACATACATGACAAACAAAAACAAACATGCAAAACATACGACGAGCTTTCAACCAAAAGGCACTAAATCCACTTTTTCAACTTCCGAGGAAAACTTTCTTTGTCCCATGCACTTGTACACGTGCCTATGGGAATATGAACATTGAACTTTCTATATTTTTTATTTTGAGTGAGTTATTTGTCGGAAAATGTGGATTTTCAGATAAGGGACTTTAGTAACATTGTCCAAATCTTCAAAATATAATTTTAATTCTAGCGGTTCCCTCATAACTTGTTGTATTCGCATTAAAAATAAAATCATGGGACAGGTTTCGGTTTTTCAAATTTCCCTTTCGTTACAAAGATATGTACGATCGAAGTATTCAGATAAGAAAAACTCCCATGGAGTTTTGAAACCGTGTACAAAGTGAGTGCAGTGAGTTAGTGAATATCACTTTGCATTTTCGCTCATTACTTGGCCATGCAATGTCCATTTGACTTGAAACTTTCACACAATACCCTGTGGATATATGAGATAACAAAAATATACATTGCATCAACCATTCATCACCTTTTGCACATGTCAACAAAGTTACTAGATCCCTTTAAAGTCAAACAGATATGATTACAAATGTTTGTTTTGTGTAAATAGACAGTTGTACGATTTTGCATGCGATTTTGTAAGTGAATTGAAATCGTTTGAAGTTAATATTGGTAGATCATGCTAAATAAGTTAAAGTGATTCAGCCGGCAGTTTGTATTGTTTTAAGGGGATTGATTTTTTGGTTAAACATGTTTGTTATGGGAAATTAGAAAAGTTAATAATCGGGTTAGGTATTTGTCGAATGTCTGTGGATGACTTAGTTTGTAATGCTTGGTAAGCATGCCATACCGTTTCGATTGGAAAAGTCGGATATTGAATTGCATAAGGTTGTTTTAAGAAATGTTTTGATTATGTTTTAAGTTTAAAACAGATTGCTTTTAGTGAATATTATAAGTAGTTATTTTGAAAATGTTTGTGCAAGTTATAATTTCGTCTTTCCAATAATTCCAAGGACAGACTTATCTTGGGAGGGGGTTATGTGACGAAATTGTAACTGTGCCTTTAATTGTGCGTAGTCTTTTAATTATTGTACCGTTGTAAATTGCATTGTCGCAGATCTGAAAAGGGTTGTACCGTAATGCATGTTGCAAGCTGTTGTACAGTATAGCTTACTGTTGTGGACAGGGCATATTTAGTGTGTATCATAGAGTAGTGTATAATTGTGTATCATGCATGTATTATTGTGAACGTGTGGGCAACGCAGCACTGTTTGGCCGCTCGCGCGCTCGAATTTTTAAACCGTAGGGTCCGGGTGGCAACTGAGATAAGCAGTGAGCAGTGATGTTGGGCACAGTTTTCAGACCTTAGTGAAAACTGTGCATGATACATTTACTAAATAAACAGCTACGCAACACTTTTATGGCAAAAGAAAAGAAGAACAGAGGATTCGAACCCGTGTTATCAAGAAGTGTTGAAGTCCACAGCATGACCATTATGCCACGTGAATTGCCGATGGTCAGAACGGTTTCATTGTGATTATAATCCTCAAACTCACCCAACCCCTAATCTAAGTTATGAATATTCATGAGTAGCCCAATTCATCAATCTCCAGTTGCCATCCTACGGTTTAAAAATTCGCGCGCGGCATAGTTAGCTAGTATTTTGAGTCGGCGTTCGATCTGCATCTCGTTCGCTGAATTCAGGGAGTTCTCCCGGTGGCAGTCGTGCGAACAAGACGTTCATTCTAGTAGCGGCGGCTAGGCTGTGATCGGCGCCCCCACGGCCGGCGACAACGGTGTATTTAGATTCGTTTTGACTCGAGAATAAAGGCAAGGCTACTTTGTCTGATTGAAGTCCCTAAAGTACATAATAACTCAACGGGGTGTTGTTTTCGGGTGTGACCAGCGACTGGATGGCTGTCACAGATGTCGGAATTGTCACAGATGTCGGAATTGGAGCCCGGAGAGAATCCCGTTGCATACATAACTGAAAACAACAAAAACAATAAAATACTTTAAACAAACAGAGAAATAAATACGAAATTACCTATAATAACACACATAAGGAATAACCTGGCTCTTCTAAATTTCCTTGTTGTATTATTATTCCAAATGGTCTAAAAAATATATAAACAATTATAATGTATTGGCAAATTGTGCATTTTACAACCTTATTACATGCAAATAAAAAAAATTTAAATTACTATAGTACTGTATACACTTGACATGTGGCGATAGGGAGTTTCATGGCCGAGTCTTAAGGGGTGGGGGGTGGGGGTGGGGGTGGGGTCCATAATTACGCCCCCCCCCCCCTGCCGACCGTACGATAGAAGAACTCACAAATGTCTTGAACTTTATATTTCAACGACTTCCCTAATGTATCTACAAAGTCACAATGATGAGTACCATATTAGTGACAAATTTTTGTACGTATTGTTTATTCTTTCTTCGGTAACAAAATTAAAGAATACCATGTACATTATGCACACAATTCTTCGATGCACTAATCTCCCCCCCCCCCCCCCCCCCCCCATGTGCTGCCTGTCTAAAATAGAATCTTCCGCTCAATTTCATAATTCATAATTCATTGAGGTTTATTCAAATTCATACATTGCCGCGTAATCGTTGGGTTCGGTATATCATAATATGATATACCGAACCCAACGATTACGCGGCAATGCATGAATTATTCCAAATAAGAGTTAGCGCATTTATGCATGGGTAACTCGAATTCGCGAATGTGCATCCAAACACGTGCCAATTTGAATGACCATCGATGAAAAGGTATGCTGTTTGTGTCAAATTGAATGACAATCTTGCAAATTCGTTTGCTCCGAAAGTGATTTTGAACGACTGCTGATTTGTAACGGCGATCGCAAATTCGCTTGCTCGGTTGCTCCTTTTATCAATTTGAAATTGACACAATTACAAAATTGAGCGGGAAAACCTATACTTAAATGTCAAATTTGGCGTATGGCGATGTACCCTCAGCATTCAAAACCACTACAAATGTGATATTACAAATCCAATATAAATATTGTACAGTGATTCGGGAATCAATGAATGTGTATTGCATCAAAACAGGTCAGAAGAAATCAGAATTGGACAATTATAAATGGTTGCATTCGTATTGCGTGTGCTCAAGCAGAGTTTAAAAATAAAACAAATAAAACATCACAAAAAAGTCAATTTTGACCCTGACCCTGAATTTCATGCTGGACTACCGCAAGGTTATATTGAAAATGTATAAATCAAAATCTGGACAGAACTTACTTGTGTAAGTGCGACGTTTCGCCGATGTATATCGGCTTCATCTTAGTCCAGTCAATCTAGCAAATATTAGGGGGTAACCTCGGCAAAATTGCAACATGGGATTTTTCTTCGAAATTTTGTTCAGGAAACTCCCCTGAACAACATACAAAAAGTCCTAAGAAATCGAAGCTGGGGAAAGTGGTTTAATATGCATTATAAATAATGAGCTAATTTGCATAATTTTGAATTAAGGTCAGGGGTCATTTTCTATCTAGGAATAGTACACTAGTATTTAAAACAAATATTCTAAGGTATTTTGGGGCAAGGAATCCGTTTCCGGTGCTCGTTTGCAAGTGCCATATGGGCAAAACCCTGTAATCTAAGATGGCTGCTCCTAATTTGCATATTGATGAATATCATTGGTTTTCAGTGGCAACAGCCTCTAATAAGCAATAATTACAGGGTTTTTTTGTCTTCAATCATGTTCTAAATGTGTATTAAAGATACTTTAGCTTAGTTGCCGCCTTGGCAACCTCTAGCAATGCAAATAATTAGCATAATTCGATTATTTGTATAATTTGCATATTCCCAGAAATCAGGTAAAATTGTGGATAGTGTAAACCCAGGAGGTAAAAAAGACGAGAAATGCACTTTTCCAAGGTTTTGGGGTGCAGGAAATCCATTTATGATACCTAATACGACGTATCACCTTGGCAAACCACATCAATCCAAGATGGCCGCATTTGGCATTTTAAAGGAGATAATTCTATTTGCCACTTTAACTGCATTTATTTTACGAGAGTATAATTCTGTTACTGTTAGCAACCAACTACATTGAAATTCAAGTATTCTAATTGCTAATTCCAATACTTGAGAGTCCAAAAATTATAATATCGTTCTAACATAACCAAAAGAATGAAGTCGTGTATCATTACATGTGTGATTTGGGGAGCAGCCATTTTGGATTTAAGAAAATTGCCATGGTGCTATATGGAAATAAGTATAAGAAATGGACTTGTTGCCCCCCAAAACCTTGGAAAAGTGGTCTGACTTGTCATTAATTATTCCCCTAAATTGAGTATATTGAGAACCCGGAAAGTAATTTTTTTTTACTTTCCGGGTTCTCAATATACTCAATTTAGGGAAATATGCAAATTAGGTAAATAACCCAATTATGCAAATTACATGCATTGCTAGAGGATGCCAAGGTGGCAAATAATCTGAAATATCTTCACTACATATTAAGAACATGAATGAAAAATAATAATCTGGAATTATTGCTTGTAACCACTGAAAACCAATAATAGTCAGAAATATGCAAATTAGCGGCAGCCATCTTTGGTTTAAGGGTGTTGCCTATATACGGCACATGCAAATGAGCACCGTTAATGGATTCCTTGCCCTAAATTACCCTAGAATAATCGTTTTTATCAATATTGTACAATTCCTAGATAGAAAATGACCCCTGACAACATTTCAGAAATATGCAAATTAGCTAATTATCTTTATAATGCAAATTAAACCACTTTCCCTAGCTTTGATTTCTGATGACTTTTATTATGTTGTTCAGGGGAGTTTCCTGAACAGAATTCAGAAGAAAATTCCCATATTGCAATTTTGCCGAGGTCAAGACCCTATATTGACTGGACTATCTGGCAACCCGCCGAATTGGAGGGTGGTCTTTATAATATATAGCTGTGTAGGAACCTGGAAACGTCAGTCACGCACTGGTGCGTTGGTGCGTGACAAGCGGCTTGGAATGTCCCGGATGGCCCTATCCCAGAACTGAACAAGAAAGGGGGACTCCGTTTCTACCTACTGTATCCCATGCCTGGGATAGGGCCATCCGGGACATCCGGGACAAACGTCGCACTCACACAAGTTCTGTCCAGATTTTGATTTATAAATTTTCAATATCTACTTCGACTGGATGAATGAGAATTTGCATCAATTTACCGCAAGGTTATTTTCGTATTGCCCAAGCCATAATTTAGAAGCTATCTATCAATCGTCTAAGTATAAGAGAGTGGAGTATTTTACCGTCGATCCATAGCAACGCGTCGTCGAAGCAAAGACAAGACCACAGCTACATGCCAAAGTCAAACACAAATATCGGATGAAGGGCCAGTATAACCAGCCATGCAGAAACTAGAGGAATGAACAAATAAAATGGGCTTTAGCTTTGAATCTGCAATGACCAGAGCCGGTAAATACATATTAGACCGGTTAGCCTATAGTTTCAGGTAAAGCCTATTATGGTTAAAGGGGACCACCAGGCAAAGAAGAACACATAGTTTTATGATTTGGTATCGTTTTGTGATAAGCAAATAACCATCGACTAGGAGGGTGATGGCAAAACTATACGTGCCGAGGTGATCTGCGAAGGTACTGTCATGCCGAGGCGTAGCCGAGGCATGATAGTTACCTTCGCAGATTACCGAGGCAACGTATATAGTTTTGCATCCATCACCCGAGTAAGGAGATTTGGTTATTTGCTTTATATCCCTCATATTATTTTGATCACAAACGACCTATAACTAACATAAACTGCTCACAAGTTTGGGATATTAGGCAATTGATTATTAAAGTCTTTAATTTTAATTTTGTCATTCCTGCACATGAAAAAGATTTATGATTAAAAGGCTAAGACGCTTATACCATTGTTTATTAAGC
>JBAMJV010011518.1:0-23874 GCA_037951105.1 Echinarachnius parma | reverse complement strand
CCGAACAATTTTACCAAAATGAGTTACAACTTCCCTATATACCATGAAGAGGACCTAATGACAAAACATATGTTTTATCTCGATTTATATTTTAATCCCGATATTAAAGCAAAAGTTTAAAATATTTAATTAAATTTGTTCAACGAATCCTTAAATCTTTTACAAAGAGCGTCATGTTATCTGCATATATAATGTGTGTAATGTGTGCATTTCCAAAAATAAACCCTTGAATTTCCTTGTCAGCCTTAATGGAGCGTGCTCAAGTTTCAATACATAATATAAATAAATAGGGGGACAAGGGGTCTCCCTGCCTTACACCTTTCATAATATTAAAATAACCAGTGGATATATTACCATTAATTACACAACTCTGAGCGCCCTTATAGAGAGTGCGAACAAAAAAAAATGAAGTCCCAAAAGTATTTAGCACCTTTTGCAAAAAATCGTGAGAAACAGTATCAATTGCCTTTTTGAAATCAATGGCTAATAAAAACCCTGGTATATTATTTGTTTAAGTATAACAAATCATATCATCTATCTATCTTATAGCCATTAAGATATGTACTACCTGGTCTATACTAATAATTTCAAAAGCATTTACCATAATATCACCAATGACAGACCAAAATAATACATTCAATTCTACACTTAAACCATCATTCCCGGGTGACTTATTGCATTTCAATTCTTTTAAAACCTCTATGCATTCACCTTGAGTTATATTACCTTCACATAATTCCTTTGATTCTAAAGATAATTTTGGTAAATCTTTAAAGAATAAACTTATAAGAATAATCATTAAACATATCTACCTATATCAACAAAAGATGTTTAATATAATCCAACATAAAACCTTTGTATTTCATGAATAATTGTATTCATATCAACACTTCTTTTTCCTCCTTCTACTAATAATCTACGAATTATTGTCTTCTTTTTATTTGATTCCATTAATTGTACAAAATATTTATTATTTTGCTCCCCTCTCTCATTACAAAATATTGCAACTTACAATCGATTGCAATTCTTTCTGCAACGGGCCCATTATTGCTTGCTAATACTTGCTAATACTTGCTTATACTGATATAACGTCATCAAATCAGTGCTGTTTCTATCGGCCGAAGAACCCCCTTTTCGATTCTGTTTTGTTTTTGTTTTCTTGTATTTAAAAAACACCTTTTTTTTTTGCAGTTTGGAGCGATCGATGGAGGCAATTTTCTGCGATTTTTTATATAGTATGAAACCACTTTTTCTCAAATCACGTATCGATCTTTTGGAATTCCATTTTGACCACAGGTCTTCTTTTCCCGTTCGGGTTGAGTGAGGGAGATGAGTTCTTGGCTGCAAATGATGACGGATCGACGTCGGAGCTCCCGATCTCCACGGTCTTTCCATTCTTCGATCACGACCACGACAGCCTTTTTGTAAGCCGGATTTTTCTTTCCAAGTTATATAATTATCTAAATATACCATCATTAAGTCCCTGGTACAATCGCAGAGTAAATTATCTTTTGTTTATCTTCAAATATTTGGCCCATCAATGGAGTCCTCCATATCAAATTAAAAACAAGCAAAGGAAAGGTGTATTAACAACTTAACTTAGAACTCAGTGATGTACAAAACCTATTGCGAGTTGATGATAAATGTTGTTACTGGATATATTCGGGGACAATTTTGAAATGATCGGTCATTTCTCCATATGATGTTCAATTACACATAATTCTCCGCTTTTTCATCGCCGGATTCTGATCAGGTTTTCAACGATCATTCCTCTTATCCGTCATATTCTGTTGAAACTAATTTTGGCCTGGATCGAATTCCCCTTTAAAGTCGATATACTCGATTTATATAGCGCCTAATATGATTGATAATCATCACTAAGCGCTTTACAATGATATTATTACCCCGGTCATAGGATACAATGCAAACCAGCACACATTGTGTGCACCATCTCCACTCCCTGAGGAGCCTTCCTTCCAAGCTGCTCATGGGCATTGAGAAGATCGTTCACATAAAGGCTTTCACCTCCTACAGGGTCCCCATACACCTGGGTAGAGAGCAGCAATTTGTGGATACACTGAAGGACAAACGCAGTGGGCAGGGTTCGAACTCGGGATCTCATGATCAAAAAGTGGCAAATGGTTGATAAAATGTGCATTTATGTGATCTGATAAAGTCGACTGAGTGATGTGAGCAAGTACACTGTTGCCCAAAAAGTTGGAATAAATTATTTGTACAACTTTATACGAAGTTAAGTGTACCACTGAGAATTATTTATGATATGTGTGGTGTAAATGACAACACTACTTTATTGATCAAGCTCTTAAACTCATATCACAATGAAATTAAAGTACAGTCCTTCGCAAAGTGTATATTGGGGGTAAAACAAAAAAGGGGGCTCATTAAGAACTTTGTTACAATTAACATCTTTTGGTCAGTATATTGGGGCGGATTTGTTTTACTTGGAAATGTTTAATGTTCAAATGTCTATCAGTCCCTGATTTTGAATTATGACCCCTGATTGGGCCACCCCTGAAGCGGGTCAGTGCTTAAAACGCCGCATGATGCTGTCATCCACCGTATTAACGCTGTCCAAGGGCTGCTCGTCCCACTCGTTGGTCAGAACCTGAGATAAATCTTGTTGAGTATGACAAAAGTTGTCTGAGTCACTGATGGCTCAAGCTAAGACATCCCAGGCATGCTCAATAGGGTTCATATCAGGAGAGGAAGCAGGCCATGGTAACTGCTGCACCCCTTTCTCATCAATAATTTCTCTAACTGCAGTTGCCCTCTGCCATGTCTGTGACATAGCGTAGTCGTCTTGCTGCCGGAAATAGTTTCCGTCGGACCTTCTTGCGTGTTGGATGCGGTAGTTTTCCAGAATGTTCCAGTGCACGATGGCATCGACGTTTCCACCTGGTACCTCCAGTGGCATTTTGCAGCCATAGTGAATACCTGCCCATATCACCATTGAGCCGCCATCACCTTAATTTGTTTTGTGAATGCAGTAATCGTGGAGATTCTCGCTACGTAATCGACGAACCCTTTGTCTCCCATATGTTTGGTCAAGGATGTACTGGCTCTTATCAACTAAGAGGACATGTCACTAGTGTCCAATCAATCTGCAAACGTCTGTACTCCCTAGTCCAGCGACATCCGGGAACTCTGTGTTGATTGGTTTGGAGTGGACACTTGGTAGTTCGTCTTGCTCGTTGACCATGTTAGAGCAAACTCCGATGTACAGTTTGGCGGAAGACGTTGATTCTATAGTGTCTTTTCCATATACGGCGAAGGCTTCTTGTTGGCATTTCCGGTTTCTACGGCACAGGTTAATCAATTTGCGATCATCTTTCATGGTGGTTAATCGTGGTCGTCCTAGAGATTTCAGTGGCCTTAATTGACCCTCCTCTCGATGATGTTTGAGGATTTTACAGACCGTACCCTGCGATGTTCCAACGAAATAGAGGACATTGCTTGTTGAAACCCCTTCCTGGAGGAGCACATGCATCCTTTGGCGTATAGCCAATAGCATCGGCGTATAGCCTAGAGAGCCTCTGTGCCAATTTCGGTTGAAAGATTTACAGCCAACTTTGAGAAATGTGCCATAACGATGATTTGTTGGACATACGCTTCGGAGAGGGAAAGGAACCAAGCATCAAAAGTCTTGCATTTCATAGCTCCAAACAAAAAGCTATATTACTTAATGCAAATTTATGCAAACATTCATTGTTCCTCGGTAGTTTGTACACATTATATACTGTCATCATCATATTAAGTCTAAAATGATTCATGGGGCGTAAAAATAGGGAAAAGAATGAGGTTGGATCTGAAAAATAAATTAATCCAACATTAAGGACAACAGTGTATGATGGTAAATGAATTTCATATGACCGAGTAATGAGCGAAAATGCAAAGTGATATTCACAAACTCATTGCACTGACTTTGTACACAGTTATAATTATCCACTAAATAGCTAGAAACTCTGACGACGTCAATCATGCACATCTTCATAACGAAAGTGAAATTTGGAAAACCAAAAGCTGTTCCATGCCTCTATTCCATTCGTAATACAAAAATATTCATGTATGCGAGAACCGCAAATTGGTTTTGAGGATTTTGTTACTAGATCCCTTTCAATCCTTACCGTTATCCCAGGTGAACAACAACGGCGTGATATCGTTCCTGGTCCAGGTGAGACAGTTCACCCCCGACGCTTTCCCTCTGGGAGATGGACGACGTCTCATCACGCCCTTCTGGGGAGATGTTGACACAAGACGCGGTGGGTCAGTTTCCTACAGAGAGGTACAACGATTTTCTAGCAACGATGAAATATTTCTCGTGGCGGACCAGATCATCCAGGGTAACTTCGTCGAGATGATGCGTTTCCAATCTTCGTGGATGTACGTTGCTACCTGGGACAGTGTAGCCTTCTACGGGACAAGTGATGCCACTATCGTGAGTGCATTATCCATTTGCTGTTCATTCTTAGACCATTACCTATAACATGTAGTATTTCCAATAGACTTTCCATATAAGGTCAGGTTGGTATATATTATATACACAACAGCTTAGTTGTTATTGTCGGAGGGCAACACTTTTCAATATGGAGGTAAAATGTCAGCAGTCATATGTGTATCATTGTATAATGGTCAGGTCATTACACTGCCAATTTCGTGCCCCTATTCAACTAAAACTATTTTGTTTGCCATGGAATTTCCACGAAATATCCTGCTTTATAGCGCACAGTGTTTATTAATAAAAACATTAAACTTGCATGACATAGATTTATTAACCGATGGACGGTGAAGGTTTCGATCATTATTGTGCATGCATGTGTACATTGCTCATAACATCACTTTAACTGTATAATGGTACGAATTCATTCCTATCTCCTATTCTTGTCATGCATGTAGTGAGTATAGAACATAGCAATTTTGAGGTTTTTTAAGCAGAGTTATATCTATTATTGAGAATTTGAACCTATAGACATCATTATGTAAGACTTAATCATTTTCTGTCTCTGTACATGTCTTGTCTCGTTAAAACTTGTTAATTTGATTTTGTTTTCAAAACAAGTTACATGTTATTTTTGTATTGACCGAAACAAAGGCGTACGTACAATTCCATAGAACCTTACTCAAAGCAGTAAGCCATCTCAAATTCGACTGTTTTACAATGATTACACCATGAACGTTATGATTTTAATGTTAATACGATACAGTACGACATAATACGTGATTATTATGTTTTCTTTCTTTTAGACTAACACGTTCCAAGCCGTTCTGCTGACCGACGGTCGGTATTCGTTTGTTATCTTCAACTATGGCGATATCAACTGGACGACGGGCACGGCAAGCAGTGGAGATGCGATAACAGGACTGGGTGGAATTCCAGCACAAGTATGTCACGTTTAACTATATAAGTGGGGTTAAGTTTCATGCATGTTAAATGGAGTCAATGGACCAATATATCAAGAGCCAGGATCAAATACAAAAGACAACCTAATCTCATCGTAGCTCGAATCGCGATACTAACATACTCAAATGGCATTATACTTGAGAAGTGCGTCCCCGGTGGTGTCACTTCATATTCGAAACCAAAGGCGTAACACATGATCGTTATAGGACATTTTTATGAAATTACAACCCTTTTTAACGCTAAAACAGTTACAAAATAAATAGATTTTAAAAATTACCAAATTTTTTGCATTTCAAGTACACACTTACAATTCATTACGTTTCACTAAGTTAGCCGTGATCTCCACCACGGTGGAAATCAACTCAACCATTTTAATAGCTTTCGTCAACATTCCATGCCCTGTTAACTGCCCCCCGAGACCTAGTGGTATTATAGAGATAATCTCCTCCGGTTACACGCAGTAAACCGATAAGAACGGTGTAAACGGTGATACAACTCTACTAGAGGCACGAATCTCTCAACCTCTCCTCAGGCCTGAGAAGCGGTTATTTTCTAACTTGGGTGAAACGTAATGTTTTGTTGTTGAAGATTTCAAGTACAAAAACAAAATCCACCTTTCATGACTCAATTATACACAAACATTTCACAAACATCGTCATGCGAACCTTCGAGAAAATATACCCTAATTTTCAAATTCGCGAACATTGTCATGAAAATATACCTTATTTATAATTTCCGCGAAAATAAAATGTTCGCGAACGCATGTTATAATAGATCCCATATGCGTACACATGGTGAATGTGTAGTGACACTACCGGGGGTGCGTCATGCAAGCCTCCTTGGGTTACTCGCACAAGCCCCGTATTTGTTACTCTCCCAATCAAATCGACGGAACAGCTTCTATTGGGCTCTCTTACAAGGACATTGTTCCATATTATTGCTCGAAAACAAGGTCTAACATTAGAAAAACATGATTTTCGGGGAGCATTTCATGAAAAAGTGTCTGGGTTCAGTTACAACACAGGCCGCCATCCTTTTTTTGTTGTTACTCAAATCTCATCAATGCTAAATTCTATACCGAGAGCTCTACGAAGGAAATTGGCGCTCATTTATTTCAACTGAGAGTCAATTGTAATGATTTTCGCTTAAAGGTGCACCTGTAAAGTGTCAGATATTGCCAGAATTTACATTTGAGACTGCAATCCTATACCAAAATCATTGTAATATATGTCCAAATGATGTGTGAACGTTTCATTGAAAAAGAACACTGCTTTCCTGGTTAAAATAACGAAAATTTGCGTCAGCTTTTACAACGAATTACTGTATATTATACACGTTATACAATATAACGTGTATGAGGTTTATGACCGTTCATTAACGCTCTTGATTATCAATGATAGATATCGTCATACTAAAGGGGCATTACAAAAAATCTAACCCTATTTTATTCTTCTCTTACCATAAGCCAGACAACACGGTAGAAGAGAAATGTGGAAGCTCCAAGTAATTTTCGTGGAGTTATACACTTTACTTGTTTCACTTTAAAGGGATCTAGTAACTTTGTTGACATGTGCAAAAAGTGATGAATGGTTGATGCAATGTATATTGTTGTTATTTCATATGTCAAAAGGGTATTGTGTGAACATTTCAAGTCAAATGGACATTGCATGGCCAAGTAATGAGCGAAAATGCAAAGTGATATTCACTAACTTACTGCACTCACTTTGTACACGATAAGAAAAACACCGGGGGAGTTTTTCTTATCTGAATACTTTGATCGTACATATCTTTGTAACGAAAGGGAAATTTGAAAAACCGAAACCTGTCCCATGATTTAATTGTTAATACGAATACAACAAGGTATTTTGAGGATTTGGACAATGTTACTAAGTCCCTTTAAGTTTTAATCATCTTTTTCTTCGATTCCTGCACAATATCAATTTTCTTACAATATAGTTATTTTTTTATTTTGTCCTATTTTCTATTAACGATTTTACCTGACATTTCAAATACATACCTTATTTCACATTATACATGTAATATTTGTGTAACAATGTGAGCTGAGCTGTTAGTCTGCCAGGGTTACAGAAATACAATACTTTAAAAACAAGAAGCCCAACTGAAAAATTATATGACGTTTTAACCATGAATACGCTATGAAAAAACCTTAAAGGGATCTACAAACATTGTAAAAATCCTCAAAACTTACTTGAAACTCTAGCGATTTTCTCATACCATTTTATATTCGTATTAACAATAGAAGCATGGGACAGGATTCAGACCACAACAATACACATTGTATCAACAATTCATCACTTTTTGCACATGTCAACAAAGTTACTAGATCCCTTTAATGTTAGGTTACTGTGGCGGATATCTCATGAATATAATGTATTTTTTTGTGTTGATATAACTTTGCCAAGGTAACACCGACTACCATATTTTGAAATGGATGATGTGATCAGGTTATTTCCTTTGATATAATATGTAACAGGTTGGCTTTAATGCCGGAGACGGAATTACGTACTACAGCGTACCGGGTTCTCGGACCGATGACGTGGTCGACATCGAAGAGACGACGAATATTGGAGTGCCCGGAAGATGGGTCTTCAGAACTGATAATACCAATATTCAGGGACTGCAATGCACTTCAACAGGTGAATGAGAAATTTAACCAAATCGTCAATAGGTTTCTATACATGTATTTTATTCCATGTCCACACATCTTGGATGGCACCTTTCATATGTACTTCATAGTCTGTATTATTGTAATTCAAATTACTACGTAGTATTATAGTACGGTATGCTGAACCTTTCTTTCTTTTACTGGCTTACATGGTTACCAGTAACAGACAAAGCCTGACCAGACTTAAAGTTACTAGATCCACTTAAAGGGATCTAGTAACTTTGTTGACATATGCAAAAAGTGATGAATGGTTGATGCAATGTATATTATTGTTATCTCATATGTCCACAGGGTATTGTGTGAAAATTTCAAGTCAAATGGACATTGCATGGCCAAGTAATGAGCGAAAATGCAAAGTGATATTCAATAACTTACTGCACTCACTTTGTAGACAGAAGAAAAACTCGCCCGGAGTTTTTCTTATCTGAATACTTCGATCGTACATATCTTTGTAACGAAAGGGAAATTTGAAAAACCGAAACCTGTCCCATGATTTTATTGTTAATACGAATACAACAAGGTATGAGGGAACCGCTAGAATGAAAAATTTATTTTGAGGATTTGGACAATGTTACTAAGTCCCTTTAATCCAACTCCCAAATCCATTTTCCTTACCGGTGTTAAAGGAAAATAAGTTGATACTGTGAAAATACGATGTTCCGTCTCAAAATGAAAATGTTACTGATTTTTCTTACCATCAGGTGACATCTCGCTTTTCCCCTTGGTGGGCACAATGTTGGGCGGCACTCAGGTGTTCATCAGTGGCCCTTGCTTCAACGATACCAGCTTCCTTGTTTGCGATTTCGACGACGGTGACTTTGTATCTGGAGAGTTGATTTCAAATACGAGCGCACTCTGCGTCACGCCAACGTTCTACAAGGTCGGGCGCGTTTCTCTCCGAGTCTCCCTTGACGGCGGAGAAACCTTTGCCTTCCAGGGTGTCTTCACGATCTGTAAGTGGATAATGATACCTTTAATAACGTTAATATAATAATATAGAATCGCCCTTTTGTGTCACGCCAACATTCTACAAGGTCGGGCGGGTGTGTCACTCGACGGCGGAGAAACCTTTGACTTCCAGGGTGTCTTCACGATCTGTAAGTGGATAATGATACCTATAATAAGGTTTATATAATTAATAGAAGCGCACTCTGCGTCAAGCCAACGTTCTACGAGGTCGGGCGTATTCCCGTCCGAGTCTCTTTTGACGGCGGAGAAACCTTTCCCTTTCAGTGTGTCTTCACGATTTGTAAGTTGATGATGATACCTGGTTGATTGAAGTGAATTAACTTTATAAAACATTTCCAAAAGTGATATTTCAGACTTCGATCATAATTTCAACGTAAGACCTTTCCGAATAATTTGTGAACGTTTTGCAGAAACATTGCACTGTTTACTTAGTGAAAAAAGGTGAAATCAATATTGATGTCAGATTGTATCTAGATCTTTCGCGTGAAGTAACCGAATTCAGATTCTATGAACGACCGACATACCCGAATTCGAATACTTTTGACTACCATCGGAAAGCGTCCCGGAAAGCTTTCAATTTGAATCTTAAATATCTCCATAATTAGGGAGACATTTAAAAAATGAAAACCCATGTCATTCTTCTGTTACCATAAGCCAAACAACAAGATACAAGAGAAATGTGAAAGCTCCAAGTGATTTTGGATGGATTTTAAGTTAATGGATCACTTTAATATCGTTCTATTAATTCGTGATAATTGCCCTCCGTGGGGGAAAAATAATATAAATTGTATCGGGAGGTATGCTTTGATTTCATATATATAAGCGCACTTAACATCACACCAACGTTCTACAAGTTTGGACAGGCGCCCCTCCGATTACAGGCAGGGACCTCAACCATATTTACCCTATATATCGCGAAAAAAGATTGATCGCGCTCTGCCAAAAGATGATGCAATAAACTCGCCATTGGAAAAGAGTATTACTTTCTCAACAGATGAACACAGAATGCAATGGGCGTAGCGATTTGTGCCATCTCGTTGTAAGTTATCCGGGAAAACACGATATTTAAATGTGAAATGAGGATATAGGGTCTAGAAACATACAGGGTGGCCCAGAAATAACGGAACGGGGCACTTCCCAAAATGAAGTAACGAAATGACTGGGTCCATCGGATAGTGTGTCTTTTCAAATGAAAATTGATACCAAGAACATTACTTTTGGTCGTGTAGTTTTTGTTTTAGACCGCTGTGAGTGACACCATGTCAGGGTTCATTTTTCTTCAATTTTGACTGATCTATTGGCTAAAGAATGACCCGAACGGCTCGTCATAGAATTACGGCGCTTTTGTTATTCAGGCGAATGCACATTAACAAAGGTGTCCGCATCTTGAGCGCACCGTCATTCTATTACAAGACGTTCGGGTCATTCTTTAGCCAATAGGTCAGTCAAAATTGAAGACAAATGAACCCTGACATGGTGTCACTCACAGCGCTCTAAAACAAAAACTGCACGACCAAAATTAATGTTCTTGGTATCAATTTTCATTTGAAAAGACACACTATCCGATGGACGCAGTCATTTTTAAACTTTATTTTGGGAAGTGCCCCGTTCCGTTATTTCTGGGCCACCCTGTATAGCTGGATTACTCCAATTGCACCCGACTGCGCATAAAGATATGCCTGTCATGCTGGTATCCTCTGTAAGTCAAACATTACCATGATAGTCAGGCCCGTAGCCAGGATTGTTCAAGGGGGGGGGGGGGGGGGGGGGGAGTGTCCGTCGCCGACTCGCCGAGACCATGATTGGGTGTCCGTGGCCGAGACGGAGACCATTGGTTAAGTCGTGTAAGCGGGGGGCGGGCGGGAGGGGTCGTCAACAACATCGATCGTTACCCGAGACCACTGATTTGGATTGCCGAGACCGATAAAAGGTGGACCTTTCTGAACTGGGGGGGGGGGGGGGGGGTGCATACACCCACCACACCCCTTGCTAATCGCGTTTAATTAACCCAGGGTAACCATAATAACCATACCAACCGATTATATCAATTCAAATGAGTGTAAATCTGTGAAAATTAACAAATTGTTATCATTTGTTGTTATAATATTTTTAATTTGGTCATACAGTGAATGTGGAAGAGGTTCCAGTCAGGGTCACGTCTCCGGCCACGGCAAGCAACCAACGCGTTACCGAGCTCGAGGTCACTTGGGACACAGAGGCTCTACAGTTCGTGGATGTCGTCGACATTCTCGTTCGCGGATACAGAGAGACGGAGAGCCAGGTTGTTCTAATAGGACCCATGTTTTACCTAGCGACTGAGGTCGATTACCATCTCGGTTACTACCGCGTTGTCGAAATTCCGAGCTCCATCACCGAGATCACAGACGTCGGTGTGATAGCCGTGGTCGAATCAGAAACTGTCGTGGAAGGGTAAGATTTGGAAAAAATGCTCTCCTTAGTTTAATTTAAGTTGAATGATTACATTTGTTAAGTGCCTAACATATTTTAGTATTAATCGCACTAGTCATTCAAATATTTCATGATTTTAACAGCGCCATATCATTCCCGGCAAAATGATGTATTTGACAACGAGCAAAGAAAAATAGGGCTTAGGCTTCGCCGGGAATCAAGCCCGAGACCTGCCTTGCCTTTCATTGCAACTTCCGCGAATATAATGTTACAGTTATAACATAATATATTTCTTTTAACCCCTGCAGCGCAGTCAAAGCGACCCTGTGGAGCGAGGTACATGTTCTCCAGTGGCTGCGCGGATACGACACTCTCGATTGGTGCGGTGAATGGATCAGCGAAGAGACCCAGGCGGACAGTATCCTTGATGTCACGCCTGTATGCCCCTGCACATTTTGGCAGGCGCAGCTCGACATCGGGAGGTTCACTGCGCATCCGCAGTGTGACGTAGACTCAACGTCATCCTCCAACTGCGCGCACAAACCTGGCGCCATACACTGTGTCCGTGCAAATACTCCGAGGTATATTTTAAGGTCCTAGATTTTACAGCGTATTTAATGAATTATTTTATAAATCATGGACTTAACAACTTTACCAAACAAAAACTGCCAAAAATCAAACAAGCAAACCCATAAACAAACAGGTGATTGATAATGCCAGTGCTTATTATTAAACGGGGCTAGTAACATTGTCGAAATCCAGAAAACTTTGCTTAAACTCTATTCGTATTACTAGTAGAAGCATGGAAGATTTTCCAGTTTCCCGAACTTCTCTTTCATTATGCTGATATTTATGATTGAAGTGTTCGGATTTGAAAGGCTCCATGGGAGATTTTTCAACTGTGTACAAAGTAAGTGCAATGAGTTAGCAAATATCACGTTGAACTCGCTCATTACTTGGTCATATATAATGCATTTACCATGGACATTTTACACATCACTCAGTGGACATATCAGATCAAATAGATTTACGTTCGATCAACCTTCACCAGTCTTTGTACATGGCAACACATTTACTAGATCCTTTTAGGCCAAGCTTCACCCGACCACTGTCTGTATTACGATGAATAATATGTGTAAACGTATCAAGAAAGAACACAAATCATTTCCTTGATTACAGAGAGTAATTAGAATTTTAAAAAAATTCCCTATGTAATTGAAAACTCGAGGATTTTAACTTCATGTACAAGTATAAATCTTATGGAATAAAGCACTGCTTCTAACAATTATGTTATTTTCTCTGAAAAACTTGTATATTATGATAAATTACACAAACGTTATGTAGCGTAAAAAAACAATTTCAAAGTACGTGGCTACCTAAGTGTACCCCGCTATTCATAAGTTTGTAATACAAATAAAATCTTCTAAATATTATCATCTCAATTAATTGACCCTAAGCGAGCATGGAGGAGGACAAGAATGCTGCTATGACAACGACGGCTTCATCATTAATGTGCTCCTGTCCCTTGGAGGAGGGTTCTCTCATCGCTACCATCATGCGGGAGTGGCACCTTATGGCGCACCTACACAGGTATTTATACTGTATAGATTGTGTTTTGATGATGATAATGGTGAGGGTTGATGGGGTGGTGGTGGTGGGCGTGGTGGTGTTAATGGTAAGGATGATTATGAAGATTATTACGAGGATGATGATGATGATGAGGAGGAGGAGGAGGAGAAAGATGATGAAAATTATAATGAGAGTCATATACAGCCTAGCTTTCAATCCTAGCAGGCTCTTCTTCAGGGCAAATGACAGTTACTACATGAATACAACAGAATATATACCAACACTACATAAATACACATGTGTGGATGGGGGGAGGGGGAAAGTCTGGAGGCGGAGACACAAACAAATGAAAGCCACTCACTGTGAGGGGGTGAGAGTCAGGACTGTTTGATCAATCAAACAAACGGCTACAGTCAAAGGAAGTGTAATGAGAGTGTGAGGCTTAGCGAAGAATGGGGATGGATATATCACAGACTTGTAATCAAAGTGTGAAAAGGAACAAAAGACAATTAAGGAGGTGTGGGAGTGATTATAATGATGATAATCATGATGAGGGATATGATGAATATGATGATCATCATCATCATGATCATGATTATGATTATGATGATGAAAATGATGATCATGATAATGGTGGTGATGATAATGATTATGATTAGGAAAAAAATATGATGGCGATACTATAGATTTTGTTGAAAATGATGATGATGATGATGAGTTGTACAATTTCCTCTTCTTTCTCTCTATTTCCCCCAAATCTTTGATGCCATGCAATAAGGTCCCATACATGTCACATTTTCTGGCTGATATCTTACCGTGGACCTTCTGTTGTCGTTACCCTTTGATGAACAATGAGCAAGATCAGTATGAGTTGTCCTGCCATCTCTTCAGCAAGGAGCGACCATCTCAGGTGTGCGATGGATATGTTCCTCCTCCACCAGGTAAATAAAATATTATAAGGCGATAGCGGTAATGTGTCTCGCCCACTTGCGCGCATTCATGCCAACGAAGTTTTAGTCTAGACGGATAGCTCTCTATAAGACCCTAGAAGCATTTTGGGGTAAAAGTCGGGAACCAAGCTATTTTTATATAATTTGGGGGTGCTGAATCCGATAAGCCCTGTTCCCAAGTGAAATGTTGAGTTTTTGACCATCTAATTTGCATAAACAAAATGGCCGCCAAAATGACACCTTTTTTAAACCTGTAAAACGTGTTTATTTAATAAAGTCGTACAAATTTGATTATTTTGGGGAAATTTAGGCCTACTGAATATAACACTTATAATTACTGTATTAAACAATTTATGGGAATGAAATGATTAAATGAGGTAATTTATTCAATCATCAGTAGTATACTTTACTCATATAACATACACAGATATAATTAGCATATTCAAAATGGCCGCCAATTGACGCTATTTCCACCATTTTGAACTGATAAAAAACGTGTTTCTGCAACTAAGCGAGCAAAACATACAAATGCGATGTGCATATTCATGATTTCGATGAGAAGGGATGTCAATAAGACTGTTCTGATGAGTGAAGTGACATGCATGACTTATAGATATGCAAATTAGTGGCCGCCATTATTGACAAATAGTATGAAATGGGTCATAACAATGAATGCAATAAACAGTGACTTACTTAACCTAAGTTTAGAATTATGATGATCGATCAAATCAGAACACGTATTAAATCATTAGTAGAATTATATACTCGAGATTACTTTTAATTTGCATAAACAAAATGGCAGAAACTTACTCTACTTTGTCCTTACCTTAAATGTAAGGACAAAGTATAACGTTTATAAATGTGTTTCTTCAATTGCTTAAGCGGACAAGCATAACATGCCTATGTGTGTTTTCTATGTCAAGGAATATACTCATAACATTTCCTATAATATATATAAAGAATATGCAAATTAATGGCAGCCTTTTACAGGAAAGCCATCAAATTGATTTTTTTTCCCGTAATTTACCATGCTTACTGTAAATTAGTATACACTGTAGCGTGCCTTTACCATTTTGAAAGTAAAATTGGAATAATATGATAATTTGTATCTAGGTCCAACAAATGACTACTGCCAAATTGATGAATGTTTTACTTTCCTGAAATCGTGTTTGTGAAGGCTGGGCCTATGCAAATGGTGTACAGCTCCTTTAATCCAAACCAAAAATAAGTGCTCTGTGTCCGCCAGGGGCTAACTAAGTCTATCGCGAAATAACGTGTTGGTATTACATGCTTCAATAGTACAAACAACGACAATATCCGTTCCATCACGCAAATGACATCTTTACTATGGCATGCCCCAGTAGTTGATATAGCTATGTGTCAAGACCCTCTATTCCCAAAATTTGGCCATTGTTGCTGTCCAACAACTGAAAAACGGAAAGCTCAAGTGCGAGTTCTAATACTGCACTGTGATCAAAATGACTATAATGACACTGCCTTTTTTTAATTCATGCCTCCTCAGTCAGTGCATTTCCTAAAAGATGAGGCAAGGTAATCATCAGTATTGTGCATGCAGCAAACAAACCGTCTGATAACCCCTTATAAAAATAAAACCCTAAGATGGCTCGACTGGAACCAGTCGTCGACCCAAAACTCCCTGACGACCAAGCAGACTCGCTGTACAATCACGGTACAATCCAACATACATGTATAATGTATAATATGCTCATCAATAACATAGAGACCAGTTTAGAAAGAGACCACAATGCTGACACAAACTGGGTCGACCTAACTGCCGCCTACGATATTATGTGGTACTATCATGAAGCTTCTTCAGATGGCGGTCGACTACCAGTGGGATTCATCTTCAACATCCTCTACAACTGAATTTTTGTTCTGAAGATCAGTGATGGGCAGCCCGGTCGTTTTGGTTACAGGGTGGGCAAAGAATGGGGCACTCGTGGATGATGTGGTAGACAGTTTGAACCGGTGAAATGGGGAAGGTCAAAGGTCCTAGCGATGTCTGTTAGCATTGAACCTGTCAGGTCATGTATGCGTGGTAGCTAGTCTGCACCTGGTGACGGCTTCGTGTTGGGATGACGAGCATTATAATACTACAGCTTGTCCCAGAAAATATTACAACGGCACTTTCCGCAACGATAACTTTAAAGATAGTGGATCAATCAGAATAATATTTCAGGGTATGAAACTATAACTTATTACGTACATCATGCAGAAAACCCTATTCGATTTGCTTCAGTGGTCATGGAGAATGAGGATCTTTTGTCAATCATGTCATGTGTCCATTTTTGTTCATAACGCGTGAACAAGTCCATTTTCGTTCATAACGCGTGAACATAACGACAATGGACACATGACATGATTGACAAAAGATCCTCTTTCTCCATGACTACTGAAGCAAATCGAATAGGGTTTTCTGCAAGATGTACGTAATAAGTTATAGTATCATACCCTGAAATATTATTCTGATTGATTTACTATTTTTAAAGTTATCGTTACAGAAAGTTGTCAATGGACAACACGTCTCCTTAAAAAAATCTGGAGGGAAGGGACATCTGACATGATTGACAAAAGATCCTCATTCTCCATGACCACTGAAGCAAATCGAATAGGGTTTTCTGCAAGATGTAGGTAATAAGTTATAGTTTCATACCCTGAAATATCATTCTGATTGATCCAATATCTTTAAAGTTATCGTTGCAGAAAGTCCCGTTGTCAATGGACAACACGTCTCCTTACAAAATCTCGAGGGAAGGGACATCTGACATGATTGACAAAAGATCCTAATTCTCCATGACCACTGAAGCAAATCGAATAGGGTTTTCTGCAAGACATAGGTAATAAGTTATAGTTTCATACCCTGAAATATCATTCTGATTGATCTACTATCTTTAAAGTTATCGTTGCGGAAAGTGACGTTGTAATTTGTTTTGGGAGAAGCTGAATAAGGGGATCATCGGGGGCTGCTGCTAGCTGTTTTTCTATTAGTGAATGATGTCGAGATCCATCACACAGGATTACAGCATGACGACTGGAAGGTCAGCGGATATCATGTAGGAGGTTATTGGGGTCTTGTAGGTTCTTGGTAACCATTTTTTTGTGGATACTCCCTGCGAAGGGCTTGTGAATACATCTCGGTGGGCACTGACAGGGTTACTGTTGGATTGGGTCACAGGCAGCCCGTGATTAGTCTCTAGGTCTTGTTGAATTCGACATCCAGTTCACATGCATGGATGCTCCGACACCACACTGAGGGGGCATACTCTGCTGTAAAGTCAAATAGAGCAAAATAAGCACTGCGGAATAAGGTTGTTTGGCCACAGATGACGTTGGTCTTCAGAACAAAGCTCCAGACAAAGCTTAGACAATAGAGAATGTAAAGATGAAACCCACTACGTGGCGATCACCGGTCGGGGCCTTCGATAGGGCTGATGCCACATGTTGTTGTAGGGAGCAGTAAGGTCCACCAAGATGGCGCCATTCTCGTGGCCTATCTTGAAATTGGTCTATAGGGTTGAACTTGCCTATTTAATGGATTGTACTACGACTGCGATAGAAATCTGCTTGCTCATCGGGGAATCGTGGGTCAAAGACGGGTTCCTCCCGAAAATAGAATCTTGAACGGGTGGACTTTAAAGAGATGATTCTGTAGTTATTTGGGTCATATACTAAGGGTTTGCTTGCAGGGCTAAGATCGTTGCCTTGTGCCATCTCTTGGGAATAGACTGATGGTGGACATGGAGGCATCAAGAATATGCGTACTAAGTTTGGATCAAAGTTCAGTAAGAACTCCGGAGGGAAGTTATCATCATGCACTTTGGCTCTGCTTTTAAGCTGTTTGACAGCAATAGAGTACCCATTTGGGTGTGAAGGGTCATGAAAGAATTACAGTCACTACTGAGGCCTAGCTGGCATAATTAAGTTGCAATTGACTTGAACCCATGAACGAGTATCATTTGTTTACGTCTTATCAGGAAGTTGTTTCGCGATTTATTAGCGGACCCCTAGCAGAAACAGGACACTGTTTTGGTTTAGAACGTATGCCGGTTAAGTGCGTTGAAGGCCATTCTGATAGATTGGGTGAGGTCAATTCCCTGAGTTGTCTCGTGCCATCCCTCTTTTCATGTGTTGTCAAAGCGGTCAGTCAAAAACGATGTCTTGAGGCAGACCCATCAATGGGATTGGCCTACAGAAAATCTTTGCTACATTCCTCTTCCAATGAGGGGAAATATTAACGACAAAAACCACTCGATATGGCCATCTTGGATGTTGTTATGAGGGACTTCATAGGGTCGAGTGAGTATGGTCCAGGTTAGAAGAGGAATGTGTGATGATGAGGGGAGAGTGTGTACGCCCAACTCCACAAGGTTGCATGCTGCCAGGTCGGGCACAAAGCGTTGTTGTCCTGCAGTGCGATGTTCGCACAACCGTAACGATCCTTTGTCCAACACGTAAGCAATTGCTTAGGCAGTGCAAGCAAAAGGTTTCAGCACAAGCAAAAGCTTGTGCATATGAATTCAAGCAATTGCTTGAACTTGATCTTTTGCTTGACAAGCTCTTGCTTGTGCTTTAAGCAATTGCTTATAAGTTACGGTTGTGCGAACCTCGCACTGCAGGACAAGAAAGGGTATTCGAAGTGTATGCAAACGTCGTGTATAGTCCCTTGCATAGCTTGCCCTGATTGTGCCCGACCTGGCAGCGGTATTTTTTCTTACGCAAATAGTTTATGAAGGTAAAATATGAATTGGTATGAAAGAAAACAGCAAAATTGTATAACATAAATTATACAGACACCAGATCACAATAAAATGATAATCATGTTAGTAGTAATAGTGAATACAGTAGGAAAGGTCAGTTGATTATCTATTCTAGATACAACAATTTGTGTAGAATATTAAAACGTATGAAAATATTCTTACTGTGAAAATAGGGGGGAAACAGCAAAGAGCATCAAGGAGTTTCCTGTGTTAGTTAAAAATACCAGCTAGTGCAGATCGATGGACATAAAGCATATCATGAACAAGATTGCCTACATGGGTATAAATGTCTAAAATAGCAGCCATTTGATTAAATATGAAATCACAACATAACCTCTGGACCTAGGAGCTCGTAATCATCCTGAAGCGGCATGAAAACTTGATCTTAAAACGCGAATGTCCTGAGTAAGCAAGAGCTCAAGCTGGTCTGGAAGTGCTTGAAAAAACGCAAGCAATTGCTTATCAAGACAAGTAAAAGGTTTGTTTTCTGCATACGGTTTTAAGCAATTGCTTGTTTGGTTAGCAATTGCTTACGAGCGGTAAGCAATTGCTTGTGCTTGTAAGCAAATGCTTGTGCTTGCAAGCAATTGCTTGTTTTTATGCATACCGATTCAAGCAAAAGGCTAGCACAAGCAATCGCTACTTTTTATGCATACGGCCCACTATCTTTGTATGAATGTGCGCATGCATAATGTTTTCATTAAACCATGATTATCCGACTAGTTATGGTTGTCAAGTGTACTTGTGATTGGTTTAATTCAAGTCATATGACATTCAGTATAAAGGGTACATTGAACGATTTCAGAGACCTGCCCGTGCAAAAGAGCATAACACTGTTATTGTACCTGATGAGTTACGCCTATATTTAACGTGCAATTGACATAAATTGTATTGATTTAGTACGGCGAGGCCCAAATATTGAACTCCGCGCCATACTCGTCACTGATCTGGGCCCCGTTGCAGAAAGATATACAATCGATTGTAAGTTGCAATTAATCGTAAGTCAGATCACGTGTTCTAGATGCGCAAATCTGATTGGTTGAAACGCGTAAATTTGCTGACTTACGATCAATCGTAACTTACAATCGATTGTATCTCTTTCTGCAACGGGGCCCTGGTGCTTCGCGCCATACCATCGCATGCAAAAGCATTCATTATTGTACAAATAGTGCATGGTTTGGACTAGAATATTACCAGAATATACGGCCTCGATGCAATATAAGTACACTCGAGAAATTCAAATTTAGAGGTATGTATTGTGGAATTCTGAATATTCAACGACACTATTTGTTTCATAAGATGAGGATTTTGAGGAGATAATTTTGTTATCAAATTAATCGACCAAAACACTATAGTAACGTGTAATATATTACAAATAGTGCATGGTTTGGAGTTGAATATACCAGAATATACACCGATACATTTTGAATTTCTCGAGTGCATGTTATATTGCATCGAGGCCGTAGGCCAAGTGTAACATAAATGCCCAAGTGGAATTCACAATTTAGAGGTATGTATAGCCTACTATTGTGGAATACTCAACGAGAAGAAGCATGTACTATTTTGTTATATAAGATGATGACGTCATATTGAAGGGAAATTGAGCATTCCTATTGGTCCTATTGGTCAACCAAAACACTTTAGTAACGTCGTGTAATATATTACAAATAGTGCATGGTTTGGGGTTGAATATACCAGAATATACACTTTGAATTTCTCGAGTGCATATAATATTGCATCGAGGCCGTAGACCAAGTGTAACATAAATGCCCAAGTGGAATTCATAATTTAGTGGTGTGTATATAGCCTACTATTGTGGAATACTCAACGACAAGAAGCATGTACTATTTTGTTTTATATTCCACATACTAAGAATCTTGCTCTACGATTGGTCAAAAGTTAATCACGTGATGAAATATAGTTTAGCCCATAATTGATGGGAGAAGAAAAGTTCGTTACACCGTGTACTATTTTGGGTGAAAGTGCGTTGCACTCACTATCTTGGTGAAAGTGCGTTGCACTATTCAATCGTTCCCGCGCAAATACGCGTGCGCGCGTTAGTGCGCAGAAAGGTAGCGCGCTGGTGCGGCTACGCTTAATAGGCAATGGTATTAGCGTATTTGACTTTTAATCATAAATCTTGTTCATGTGCAGGATTGACGAAATTAAAATAAAAGACTCGATCAATTGCTCAATACTCCAATTTTGTTAGCCCTTTGTGGTAGTTATAGGTCGTTTGTGATCAAAATAATTGATGTGGAATATAAAGCAAATAATCACCTTTTGGTTTCAGGCGATGGCAAACTATCACTTCCTCGGCGATCTGAATGTATACGCTATCTTTCCTCAGCTTCGCTTCGGAAAGACAGCTACATCCAGATCGCCTCGGAAGTGATAGTTTGTCCCATCACCTTCACCAACGGTAATTATTTGCTTAATATAAGAATCTTATAGTGCATCTGATGATGATTTTGAGGAGCTGATTTTGCTATCATATTGATCAACCAAAACAACCAAAACACTAGATAGTAACGTGCATAATAATATGCAATGGTAACCAACCAATAGGAGTGCTCCATTTCACTACATTATGACGTCAAAGTCTTATACATTGTATTATTATATGGAGAATAGTGTACATGTAGAGAGAAAACCTGGAGGCGGTTGGTATAAGAGAGGAGCACGCATTGGAAAAGGGAAAACTGAGAAGTTCGAGCTGCTCTGGCGAGTGGCGACCTTTAATCGGGGTGAAAGAGGAAATTCATGGTTATATTGCGATTGTCACTTCATTTCAAATATTAGTAACACAAGTTGTCTATTAAGATTTAATTGGACATTGATAATAAGATAATAAGCTTTAAATGTTTATTTTTAAAGCACTTGGGACCGGTGATCCTCACATCGCTACTCTTGATTCCACGGTGTACACATTTAACGGCTACGGGGAATTCACGCTCTTGAATACATTCGATGGGGATTTTACCCTGCAAGCGAGGACGGCTCCTTTCCAAGACAGTAAGTATCGTGTGTTAGATAATGTGACGTAGCTACATTGGCCCGCGGCAAAGGGGGCTCCTGCTTTCCTATAATTTTACCAAAGCAATAAAGAAAATTGAACGTAAAATCCTAATTAAAAATAAAGAATTATATAGGGTGTATCCCCAATCATTCGTTTGCACCCCTTCCCCGTCAGTTCGACATTGCAGTTTGACAAGATTGTGTTTGCGTTTGAGGCGTTGGGTCAAAAACAATTATCACATGTATATTTGTATTTAGTGGTCTAATCATGCTAATATAATAATGTAAAAGAATTCATAATTATCAGAATCATGTGGTATACCAACATTGTGTCTCATCTTATCTTAGTGATACCTAATTTCGCACCAACATTATGGACGTAGAATTCGGACCAGGCTCACACGGGCCAGTCGCTTATAGGTTTAAAGGGATAAAGTAACTTTGTTGACATGTGCACAAAATGACAAAAGGTAGATAAAATGTGTATTTTTGTAATCTGATAATTGTCCACTGAGTGATGTGTAAAAGTTCCATGGTAAACGAATGTCATATGACCGAGTAATGAGCGAAAAAGGAAAGTGATATTTGCTTGCTAAATTCTCTAACTGTGTAAACAGTTGTTATTATCCAGTGGATAAAAACAGTTCTAAATAAGTTTTGTGAACTTTCACATATTTCACCATGTTACTACACTGTTGCCCATAAAGTTGGAATATTTTTTTTTTAGATCCAACTTCATCCTTTTTTCTGTTTTAGCGCCCCATGAATCATTTTAGACTAAGTATAATGATTATAATTATAATGTGTCGAAACTACCAAGGTACGATGAATGGTTGCATAAATTTGCATTAATTAATTTAGCCTATTGTTTGGAGCTTTTAAAGGCAGGACCTTTAAAGGGTGGCCCCTTTCCCTCTCCAAAGCGTAAGTCCAACAAGTCACCGTTATGGGTCATTTCTCAGAGTTGGCTGTACATTTTTAACCAAAATTGGCACAGAGGCTCTCTAGACCATACTCACCATTGGCTACACTCCAAACGATGCTTGTGCTCCACCAGGAAGGGGTGGCAACAAGCAATGTCCACTATTTCGTAGGAAAATCGCCCAAATCGCAGGTTACGGTTTGTAAAATCCTCAAACGTCATCAAGAGGAGGGTCAATTAAGGCCAGGGAAAACGTCCACGATTAACCATCAGGATAGTTGATCGCAAACTGCTTAACCTGTGCCGTAGAAACCGAACATGGCAAAAAGGAGCCTTTGTCGTCTATTAAGAAGATTCTATGGAATCAACGCCTTCCGCCAAACTGTACATAAGAGATCGCTCTAATATGGTCACCGAGCAAGACAAAATACCAAGTGTCCACTCCAAACCATACAACACAGATTTACCAGACTTCCCTGGAATAGGGAGTACAGAAGATTGCCGCTTGGACACTAGTGATATGTCATCTGAATTGATAAGAGCCATACCATCATTGACCGAACAGATGGAAGACAAAGGGTTCGTCGATTACATGGCGAGAACTCCAAGATTGCTACCTTCACAAATCGACTTGAGGTTATGACGGCCCAGTGGTGGTATGGGCAAGTATTTAATATGGCTGTAAAACGCCACTGGTGGTGCCAGGTGGAAATGTCGACGCCATCGTCCACCGGGAAATTCTGTAAAACTACGGTCTCCCACACGCAAGAAGGCCCCACCAAAACCATTTTCTGCTGCAAGACGACAACGCTATGTCCAAGAGACCAGCTGCAGTAATTTCTTGATGAGAAGGGGTTGCAGCATTTACCATGGCCTGCTTTTTACTCTGATATGAGCCCTATTAAACATGCCTGATATGTCCTAGCCCGAGCCATCAATGACAGAGACAACTTTCTCCATACTCAACAAGATTTAGTTCTGACTCATGTCAGAGTGGCCCAATCAGGGGTCAAGGGTCATTATTTGATATTAGTGACTGACTGACTGATAGAGATTTTAATATTGAACATTTTCATGCAAACAAATCTGCTCCAACATGTGTCCTCTTGAATGCTGTCCAAAGATGTAAATTGTAACACAATCCTTAATACTGC
>JBAMJV010011517.1:0-28338 GCA_037951105.1 Echinarachnius parma | reverse complement strand
TTCAGCATACTCAGAAGGTATACCAAATTACAAACGTCTAAGAAAAAAAACATGTGATCATTCAAAAAGAGCCGTTAAAGGGAGAGATCCACTTTTGCATGCCAAAATTCAAAAGTTGCGAGGTTATTGTCTTATATGAAAGGAAATGTAATTTAATAGCATGCCTGAAAAAATTAGGGCTTGAAATCTCTTTTTCGTGGAGTTATAGACCTAAAACTGAATAAACTGAGGGACGTCGGTTAATTAGGTACATACGTATTTTCGGCCGGTGAGTAAGTTCGTACATAGATTTCACGGAGTGCCAGATCGGTATGCATGACCCCTACGTGACCCGCGCTAGCTACGGACCCGCGCATAAGTACTAATGTGTGAGCGTTTACCAAGCAAAATACCCAAACATCGCTTAAACTGACTACATGTAATTATATATTCTTTCTTTTTGAGATCCTTTTCCGTAACATACGTTAGCAAATGTCGGCTTCATAATACCTTTACGAGAATTAGTACTATATTGTTGTAATATTATGCTAAATCAGTTGAACTCCTTTATTGACCGATATATAGTTTAAATGGAGGGACGCATTCGTTTTTCATTCGTAGAATCCAAATTAGAGGGCTGTTCGCTCTGATTTTTTTTTTGCGTGTTACATTGATCCCCATCTGTCAACTGAAAGCTGTTCAGACGTTTTGTAAAAGTGGACAACTATTTAAAATCATATTTAGAAATGTTGGGAAAAAATGTAAGTAATTTATATATTTTGTTGAAATATATATATATTAATCAATTGTATTGATATTTCAGCTGTTTCTGTAACGATGTCCATCAAATAAAGTTCATTCTGGCATTAAAATTAAAATCTGACACTCAATTTTGCAGTACCTTGCAAAAAAAAAAGTCTTGATGCGCCGTGAACTATCCCTTTAAGTGCCAACCTATATTGCAAGTACCACCTGACCCAGTCCTCTAAACACGCTTACACAAATCGTATAATTGACCCATTCATAAACAATGAATATAAGAAAAGAAAGGAAGATTACAAAAGTCTGAGTGTATATATACATTACATTTCATTAAACACTTGATCATTGTGTGAATTCAGGCACATGCCAATAAATGTGATTCTCTGAGTAGCTATAGACGCTAATCGACCTCAGAGGGTTCAACATTCTTTTTGATTATTAGATTAAATAAAAGCAAAATTTTCAATATACAGTAACCCCAGTTATTATTAAATATATTTTTATATCTTGCTTAGACATATATCAGAAGTAACGCATACATGATTGTAATGTAAAACATATTCCAAGCAGAATGTATTTCGAACATAAAAACAAGGTAAGTAAAAACAATTACATGTATTTAACACATCTGTAAAACAATGATTGCGACACTATTAACATGGTTAAAGGGATCTAGTAACTCTGCCTAAATTATTGAATTTTGAAAGATCCTCGGGAACATTTCAACTATGTACAAAATGTTAGGCATGTGTAAGCAAATAACACTTTCCATTTTCACTCTTTACTCGGCCATATGACACAGTGGCGTAGCGTGGTCGGACTGATTGACAAAGGGGGAGGGGGCACGCACAATATTATTGGGGGAGGGAAACATCTTATGTATTTTTTTGTCAAACGTGTCTCTTTATGGTTCCTATTGTTTGTTTCAAATTATGGGGAGGTATGGGGAGGGGGGGGGGGGGGGGAGTATTATGACCTCACACCACAAAACGACTGTTATGTCGCTGTTGTAGTTTCTCTTTTATTAACTGAAATAGTCAAATTTTGTTCAAAAGATGATATTTAGGATTTTGGTATTTCCTGAATAAGCATATCTTAATCTACCTTCTAGAAAATTTTGAGCGTGGGAAATCAGATTTAAATATAATTTTTCATTTAATAAATGTGATCTTATTACAGCGCTTGAATACACTGATCTTTCAAGCGGCCCGCTTCTCCCTTATTTTTTAAATGCTTCAACCATATTCCATATCTTTGGCATTCATTTTAAAAGAGTTTGCTTAGTCCAAATATGGCAAATTATTTACCATTTTAAAAATAATGGCTTCTTTTTTTTCCCGACGTATTGGTCGTTTTGTGGTGTAAGGTCACATATGCTCATTCAACATTCTCAATCTAAGAAACTAAGGTTTTGACTATTTAATAATTAAATCTATTTTAACATATATCTTCCATGAATAAATCATATTAATGATAATAACATATTTGTTATTTCAACTTTCATCTGACATTGTTTCCGATGATAGCAAAATGGCTGAAACACACTTGATACAAAATGGATAATTATACAACTTTGTTCGACGCCACCATGCTAATTAAAGAGCAATTCGTATCACAAAGTCATCCTACCCCGGTTGACTGGAGTTTAGTAAACAATATCATGTGAAAATTAAATTGGCTAAACGAAGTCCGAGAGAACCATCATGCACAACTTTTATTTGGAATGAAATGGTGCTGACTATTCGACGTATAAAGCAAATCAACATAATTATTGATATCGTGTTTCTCATTTATTAACCATCTAGTAAAAAAGAACACGTGCATAATATGCTATACACACATAGGCCCGACAAACGTACACAAACATAAATACGCACAGAAATAAACATGCACATTACACTGCGAACTTTACAATCACATTTCCAATCTATCCACATGCGAGTTTTCCAGAAACACTCAGTATTTCTTTACTTTTCTATTTCCTCATACAAGGATAAGATGAAAATGAACCTGACAATTGGAGACAAAAAACCCACGCATATTTCTTAACCCATCAAACGTGTACACGTACATGTAAACAACAAAATATATAATTTGTTAATATTTTGGAGGCATTTTAGCGTTGTTATCATGATCGTGTACATGTAATTCAACTGCATTGATTATCTCTTTGATTTCTGCGACTACCAAATAGCGAAGAGAAAGGCGTGGACGACCAGAGTACGGACACGACTGTCACCGAAGGGGTGAGCTTGTTCATTTACACGTCAGCGGCACATCTTGAACATGAGGGAAAGTAAAGTATTATTAATCATTGCTAATTAAGTAAGATTACAGACGTTCATCACTGCCTTCAAAACTAAAGCAAATAACGGCTAAATAATAAAAACCAATATGACTTTCAGAGAAGATGAAGACATAAATGACCAGTGATACAAAATCTCAGGACCGATTTACCGAATATACAGCAGGCGTTCCTTGCCCACAAAAACCTGTGTACGTTTCTTTGTAATGAGATGCCAGAGAAACCTTTGCTCTGTAGTGCAAGGCCAGGGTGTTTTTAAAATTTTATTTCGAGGTTATTGAAGATTTGACACAAATTCATTTACGCTCCTTTGAAAGAAGCAGAAACATTTTAAATAATGGATATCATGCTTTTCATTTTATGGTTAGGCCTATTATGAAAACAAAGGGAATTACTTTTTACCATGGGGCATTTTTTTAAACGTGAATAGTCACACAAGGCTGTTGTGATATTTGTTTCTAATAAATTTAATAGATAACGTCTAGTAAATGTGTTAATTTATCTTACATTGGTCGTGTTTCGAGCCGTCGATAATCGGAAGTGTCCACTTCTCGTACTTGGCGACTCGAGTGTAGACTCCTGGGTTGCCCTTATCCCCACATTTACTGGGTCCGAAACTAACCACACCAACAAGGTAATACGGGTCAGTCTTCGTCTTGGTGGGGGTGCCCAAGGACACTAAGGGCCCTCCGCTGTCTCCCTGCAATGTGTGTTTGTGTGTATGAGAGAGAGAGAGAGAGAGAGAGAGCAGCATGAGGAAAAGAAGGGGGAGAGACAAAATTCCTGTACGGAAAAAACACCAAAGCTCTACACACAGTTACGGGAACATTACAACAAAACATCGAATAGTCACAAATAATGTAATTCCAAATAAGTCACATTCGAAATGGAAATATACTTTTTTCAATGGAAAATGGAATACGGAATTTTAGATTACGCTTATTACCTGCTTAACGAAAAACAAACTTTTCATAAACGTAGGATCAGTACAACTGAATTAACAATATACAGTGTGAGTAAAAAAAACACGAAACCGGACTTTGATAGGTTATAAATCCACATTTCTAAACATATACATGTACTAGGTGTAACAAAATAACTGTTATGTTTTTAATCCGTAATAACTCAGTCGCTTATGAATGGAATTAAATTAAAACAATTAAGACAATGTGAAGGGATACTGTCAAATTTCCTGTGCCAAGTTTTATCAGATTTCAACCAGAGAAAGGGTAGCTATTGTCAATAAAAAAAAGTAGTGTTACAAAAAACCTGTTGTTTTTAATCTGTAATAACTCGGTTGCTTATGAATGGAATCAGGTCGAAATTCCAGAACTTGTAAAGGAACATTGTCAAATTCATCTGTCGAAGTTTGGTTACATAATACTGGCTGTGACAGAGAAATAGACATGACTGTCCGCGGTCGAGGTCACCTTTTGTGTCGGTTCCCTCATTGACCAAGTCTTTTGTAAGGGATGAATCCAACCAAATTGTTGTTTACTCCTTGAAATTGAATGCAGCAATGAATGGGATATATTGCTTTATCTATGGGTGCATTGGGAAGAAGGTCTCAGATTCGAACCCACTTTTTTTAAATTGACAATAGCCACCCTTTCTCTAGTTGAAATCTGATAAAACTTGGCACAGGAAATTTGACAGTATCCCTTTACATTGTCTGAAGTTGTAATTAAATTCCATTCATAAGCGACTGAGTTATTACGGATTAAAAACATAACAGTTATTTTGTTACACCTAGTACATGTTGATATTGATATCATTAAAGCTTGAAATTGCTTTATTTACTTATTTATTATTTTATTTATTCCTGCATGTCTCACAGTAAACAATTTCGTACATAAGAATAAACTGTCATAACATCGAAATAGAAACACACAGAGGTCGGCAATATAAGCTAGAAGCTTCAAGTGATGCCATACCTAAGATTTACAAGTTTTACATATTCTTAAAACATAGATAAACATAAATTAATACATACAAGAAAAAAAGTAATACAAAACAAATATAAAACATTATTTACAAGTAAAGAGAAAGATGACAGTTAAGTCTCTACAGTATGTTCTAGAGCAGGAAGAAATGTAGCAGGCATGATAGAAAGGTACAGTCCATACTAGAAGAGAAATACGGGAAACAGAGAGAGAAAAGAAAAAGTGGGGGAGAGTTGAGAGAGAGGGAGACAGGTGTGAATATGCCTTATGTAATTACTTAACAGTGACATGTTATGCCGAATTACACATACAAATATATATAGAATACTACAATACAATCATGTTATCGTAGCTGAATTAACAAACCAACTGATTGAACAAAATATCTTACACAAAAACGTTTGCAATGAGCATGCGTTTGACTGCATTTTTAAAAGAGTAAATTGTAGGCAAATTACGTGTTTCAATTAACAAAGAATTCCAAACGTCTGGACCAGTATGTCTCACTGATTTATGTGCCAGTACTGTACGTGGATTTAAAAAATGCAAGTTTGCTGCTTGTCTTGTCGAATAAGAGTGAATTGCATTGTTTTTCAAAAACATAGAAGTAAACGAGGCAGGCAAAATACTATTATTATATATTATTATAACGATACATGAATAAAGAGGTTTGAAGAAAATTAATTTCACCGACTTTAAGACATTTAAATCTAACAAACAACGGATCTGTGTGCTCACGATAACCAACTCCAGCACAAATTCTTAAAGCCCTTTTCTGTAACAAGTGAATGTCATCTGTTACACTCTTTGACACAGCCCACAGAATATTACAATACGAAATATAAGGCAAAATCAAGGAATTATAAATCATTAATAATATTCTGTCAGACACAAGATATCTTACTCTATATAAAATCCCAATACTCCGAGAAATCGGAGTCATTATACTCTTCCGGTGGTCATCCCAGTCTAGCTTCTCATTAATATGAACACCAAGGAACTTAGTACATGCCTTTCTCTCCAATACAACACCATTCAATCTAACAACTAATTGTTGCTCATTACAAATCTTCCTTCCTTTAAAATGAATATAGTTTGTTTTTGATACATTTAGAGCTAACATATTACTTCGAAACCTTTGTGTTAACTTAGGAAGCTCAATATTAATTCTAGTCTCGACTGTATGAATTTCACGATGAGAAAGGAAAATGCTTGTATCGTCTGCAAATAATATATATTGTAAGGCTGTAGATGCATTACATATATCATTAACATAAATAAGAAACAACAGTGGCCCTAGAATAGAACCTTGAGGGACACCACATTTTAAAGCAAGAATATTATAATTTACAGAATTATAACATGTATACTGCCTTCTGTTAGATAAATAACTAGAGAACCATTTCAGAGCGATACCCCTCACTCCATAATGCTCCAATTTACACAACAAGATTGAGTGGTCGAGAGTGTCAAAAGCTTTACTCAAATCCATGAATACTCCAACCACATGCTGGCGATCAGCAAGGGCTTGTGACACACGGTCATACAATTTTAGCAAGGCAAGGTCAGTTGAATGCGCTTTACGAAAGCCATACTGGCCGGTCTGGATTGAGCAACTCATGTTTGTATAAGAATGCGTAGAGCCTATTATAAACAACTCTCTCTAATAACTTTGAAAAACTTGACAAAAAAGAAATTGGTCTATAATTGCATACATTCATAACATCATCTTTTTTTTTATGAACAGGAACAACTTTAGCAAGCTTTAAAGAAGAAGGAAATACTCCAGTTACCAGAGAGAGATTACAAATATGTGCCAGGGGGACTAAAATCAGCCCAATGACCTGTTTAAAAAAGGAAGTACTTATTTCATCGTGCCCACAAGAGTTACTATTTTTCAATGAAAATAAATCAAGTATCTCAAACGAATCCACAGGCTTAAAAAAGAGAGATGCTTGGGATGGGTTAACAAGGTACTCTTTGTAATTTGTCCCATTACTATCTATTTTCCTTGCTTGATTAAGCCCAATATTAGCAAAATAATTATTAAATACGTTAGCATTATCTCCTGGATCAACAATTTCTTATTGCTTTATCTATGGGTGCATTGGGAAGAAGGTCTCAGATTCGAACCCACTTTTTTTAAATTGACAATAGCCACCCTTTCTCTAGTTGAAATCTGATAAAACTTGGCACAGGAAATTTGACAGTATCCCTTTACATTGTCTGAAGTTGTAATTAAATTCCATTCATAAGCGACTGAGTTATTACGGATTAAAAACATAACAGTTATTTTGTTACACCTAGTACATGTTGATATTGATATCATTAAAGCTTGAAATTGCTTTATTTACTTATTTATTATTTTATTTATTCCTGCATGTCTCACAGTAAACAATTTCGTACATAAGAATAAACTGTCATAACATCGAAATAGAAACACACAGAGGTCGGCAATATAAGCTAGAAGCTTCAAGTGATGCCATACCTAAGATTTACAAGTTTTACATATTCTTAAAACATAGATAAACATAAATTAATACATACAAGAAAAAAAGTAATACAAAACAAATATAAAACATTATTTACAAGTAAAGAGAAAGATGATAGTTAAGTCTCTACAGTATGTTCTAGAGCAGGAAGAAATGTAGCAGGCATGATAGAAAGGTACAGTCCATACTAGAAGAGAAATACGGGAAACAGAGAGAGAAAAGAAAAAGGGGTGAGCTTGTTCATTTACACGTCAGCGGCACATCTTGAACATGAGGGAAAGTAAAGTATTATTAATCATTGCTAATTAAGTAAGATTACAGACGTTCATCACTGCCTTCAAAACTAAAGCAAATAACGGCTAAATAATAAAAACCAATATGACTTTCAGAGAAGATGAAGACATAAATGACCAGTGATACAAAATCTCAGGACCGATTTACCGAATATACAGCAGGCGTTCCTTGCCCACAAAAACCTGTGTACGTTTCTTTGTAATGAGATGCCAGAGAAACCTTTGCTCTGTAGTGCAAGGCCAGGGTGTTTTTGGTCTATAATTGCATACATTCATAACATCATCTTTTTTTTTATGAACAGGAACAACTTTAGCAAGATTTAAAGAAGAAGGAAATACTCCAGTTACCAGAGAGAGATTACAAATATGTGCCAGGGGGACTAAAATCAGCCCAATGACCTGTTTAAAAAAGGAAGTACTTATTTCATCGTGGGGGATAGTTGAGAGAGAGGGAGACAGGTGTGAATATGCCTTATGTAATTACTTAACAGTGACATGTTATGCCGAATTACACATACAAATATATATAGAATACTACAATACAATCATGTTATCGTAGCTGAATTAACAAACCAACTGATTGAACAAAATATCTTACACAAAAACGTTTGCAATGAGCATGCGTTTGACTGCATTTTTAAAAGAGTAAATTGTAGGCAAATTACGTGTTTCAATTAACAAAGAATTCCAAACGTCTGGACCAGTATGTCTCACTGATTTATGTGCCAGTACTGTACGTGGATTAAAAAAATGCAAGTTTGCTGCTTTTCTTGTCGAATAAGAGTGAATTGCATTGTTTTTCAAAAACATAGAAGTAAACGAGGCAGGCAAAATACTATTATTATAACGATACATGAATAAAGAGGTTTGAAGAAAATTAATTTCACCGACTTTAAGACATTTAAATCTAACAAACAACGGATCTGTGTGCTCACGATAACCAACTCCAGCACAAATTCTTAAAGCCTTTTTCTGTAACAAGTGAATGTCATCTGTTACACTCTTTGACACAGCCCACAGAATATTACAATACGAAATATAAGGCAAAATCAAGGAATTATAAATCATTAATAATATTCTGTCAGACACAAGATATCTTACTCTATATAAAATCCCAATACTCCGAGAAATCGGAGTCATTATACTCTTCCGGTGGTCATCCCAGTCTAGCTTCTCATTAATATGAACACCAAGGAACTTAGTACATGCCTTTCTCTCCAATACAACACCATTCAATCTAACAACTAATTGTTGCTCATTACAAATCTTCCTTCCTTTAAAATGAATATAGTTTGTTTTTGATACATTTAGAGCTAACATATTACTTCGAAACCTTTGTGTTAACTTAAGAAGCTCAATATTAATTTTAGTCTCGACTGTATGAATATCACGATGAGAAAGGAAAATGCTTGTATCGTCTGCAAATAATATATATTGTAAGGCTGTAGATGCATTACATATATCATTAACATAAATAAGAAACAACAGTGGCCCTAGAATAGAACCTTGAGGGACACCACATTTTAAAGCAAGAATATTATAATTTACAGAATTATAACATGTATACTGCCTTCTGTTAGATAAATAACTAGAGAACCATTTCAGAGCGATACCCCTCACTCCATAATGCTCCAATTTACACAACAAGATTGAGTGGTCGAGAGTGTCAAAAGCTTTACTCAAATCCATGAATACTCCAACCACATGCTGGCGATCAGCAAGGGCTTGTGACACACGGTCATACAATTTTAGCAAGGCAAGGTCAGTTGAATGCGCTTTACGAAAGCCATACTGGCCGGTCTGGATTGAGCAACTCATGTTTGTATAAGAATGCGTAGAGCCTATTATAAACAACTCTCTCTAATAACTTTGAAAAACTTGACAAAAAAGAAATTGGTCTATAATTGCATACATTCATAACATCATCTTTTTTTTATGAACAGGAACAACTTTAGCAAGCTTTAAAGAAGAAGGAAATACTCCAGTTACCAGAGAGAGATTACAAATATGTGCCAGGGGGACTAAAATCAGCCCAATGACCTGTTTAAAAAAGGAAGTACTTATTTCATCGTGCCCACAAGAGTTACTATTTTTCAATGAAAATAAATCAAGTATCTCAAACGAATCCACAGGCTTAAAAAAGAGAGATGCTTGGGATGGGTTAACAAGGTACTCTTTGTAATTTGTCCCATTACTATCTATTTTCCTTGCTTGATTAAGCCCAATATTAGCAAAATAATTATTAAATACGTTAGCAATATCTCCTGGATCAACAATTTCTTATTGCTTTATCTATGGGTGCATTGGGAAGAAGGTCTCAGATTCGAACCCACTTTTTTTAAATTGACAATAGCCACCCTTTCTCTAGTTGAAATCTGATAAAACTTGGCACAGGAAATTTGACAGTATCCCTTTACATTGTCTGAAGTTGTAATTAAATTCCATTCATAAGCGACTGAGTTATTACGGATTAAAAACATAACAGTTACTTTGTTACACCTAGTACATGTTGATATTGATATCATTAAAGCTTGAAATTGCTTTATTTACTTATTTATTATTTTATTTATTCCTGCATGTCTCACAGTAAACAATTTCGTACATAAGAATAAACTGTCATAACATCGAAATAGAAACACACAGAGGTCGGCAATATAAGCTAGAAGCTTCAAGTGATGCCATACCTAAGATTTACAAGTTTTACATATTCTTAAAACATAGATAAACATAAATTAATACATACAAGAAAAAAAGTAATACAAAACAAATATAAAACATTATTTACAAGTAAAGAGAAAGATGATAGTTAAGTCTCTACAGTATGTTCTAGAGCAGGAAGAAATGTAGCAGGCATGATAGAAAGGTACAGTCCATACTAGAAGAGAAATACGGGAAACAGAGAGAGAAAAGAAAAAGTGGGGGAGAGTTGAGAGAGAGGGAGACAGGTGTGAATATGCCTTATGTAATTACTTAACAGTGACATGTTATGCCGAATTACACATACAAATATATATAGAATACTACAATACAATCATGTTATCGTAGCTGAATTAACAAACCAACTGATTGAACAAAATATCTTACACAAAAACGTTTGCAATGAGCATGCGTTTGACTGCATTTTTAAAAGAGTAAATTGTAGGCAAATTACGTGTTTCAATTAACAAAGAATTCCAAACGTCTGGACCAGTATGTCTCACTGATTTATGTGCCAGTACTGTACGTGGATTAAAAAAATGCAAGTTTGCTGCTTGTCTTGTCGAATAAGAGTGAATTGCATTGTTTTTCAAAAACATAGAAGTAAACGAGGCAGGCAAAATACTATTATTATAACGATACATGAATAAAGAGGTTTGAAGAAAATTAATTTCACCGACTTTAAGACATTTAAATCTAACAAACAACGGATCTGTGTGCTCACGATAACCAACTCCAGCACAAATTCTTAAAGCCTTTTTCTGTAACAAGTGAATGTCATCTGTTACACTCTTTGACACAGCCCACAGAATATTACAATACGAAATATAAGGCAAAATCAAGGAATTATAAATCATTAATAATATTCTGTCAGACACAAGATTTCTTACTCTATATAAAATCCCAATACTCCGAGAAATCGGAGTCATTATACTCTTCCGGTGGTCATCCCAGTCTAGCTTCTCATTAATATGAACACCAAGGAACTTAGTACATGCCTTTCTCTCCAATACAACACCATTCAATCTAACAACTAATTGTTGCTCATTACAAATCTTCCTTCCTTTAAAATGAATATAGTTTGTTTTTGATACATTTAGAGCTAACATATTACTTCGAAAGCATTGTGTTAACTTAGGAAGCTCAATATTAATTCTAGTCTCGACTGTATGAATATCACGATGAGAAAGGAAAATGCTTGTATCGTCTGCAAATAATATATATTGTAAGGCTGTAGATGCATTACATATATCATTAACATAAATAAGAAACAAGTGGCCCTAGAATAGAACCTTGAGGGACACCACATTTTAAAGCAAGAATATTAGAATTTACAGAATTATAACATGTATACTGCCTTCTGTTAGATAAATAACTAGAGAACCATTTCAGAGCGATACCCTCACTCCATAATGCTCCAATTTACACAACAAGATTGAGTGGTCGAGAGTGTCAAAAGCTTTACTCAAATCCATGAATACTCCAACCACATGCTGGCGATCAGCAAGGGCTTGTGACACACGGTCATACAATTTTAGCAAGGCAAGGTCAGTTGAATGCGCTTTACGAAAGCCATACTGGCCGGTCTGGATTGAGCAACTCATGTTTGTATAAGAATGCGTAGAGCCTATTATAAACAACTCTCTCTAATAACTTTGAAAAACATGACAAAAAAGAAATTGGTCTATAATTGCATACATTCATAACATCATTTTTTTTTTTATGAACAGGAACAACTTTAGCAAGCTTTAAAGAAGAAGGAAATACTCCAGTTACCAGAGAGAGATTACAAATATGTGCCAGGGGGACTAAAATCAGCCCAATGACCTGTTTAAAAAAGGAAGTACTTATTTCATCGTGCCCACAAGAGTTACTATTTTTCAATGAAAATAAATCAAGTATCTCAAACGAATCCACAGGCTTAAAAAAGAGGGATGCTTGGGATGGGTTAACAAGGTACTCTTTGTAATTTGTCCCATTACTATCTATTTTCCTTGCTTGATTAAGCCCAATATTAGCAAAATAATTATTAAATACGTTAGCAATATCTCCTGGATCAACAATTTCTTATTGCTTTATCTATGGGTGCATTGGGAAGAAGGTCTCAGATTCGAACCCATTTTTTTTAAATTGACAATAGCCACCCTTTCTCTAGTTGACATCTGATAAAACTTGGCACAGGAAATTTGACAGTATCCCTTTACATTGTCTGAAGTTGTAATTAAATTCCATTCATAAGCGACTGAGTTATTACGGATTAAAAACATAACAGTTATTTTGTTACACCTAGTACATGTTGATATTGATATCATTAAAGCTTGAAATTGCTTTATTTACTTATTTATTATTTTATTTATTCCTGCATGTCTCACAGTAAACAATTTCGTACATAAGAATAAACTGTCATAACATCGAAATAGAAACACACAGAGGTCGGCAATATAAGCTAGAAGCTTCAAGTGATGCCATACCTAAGATTTACAAGTTTTACATATTCTTAAAACATAGATAAACATAAATTAATACATACAAGAAAAAAAGTAATACAAAACAAATATAAAACATTATTTACAAGTAAAGAGAAAGATGATAGTTAAGTCTCTACAGTATGTTCTAGAGCAGGAAGAAATGTAGCAGGCATGATAGAAAGGTACAGTCCATACTAGAAGAGAAATACGGGAAACAGAGAGAGAAAAGAAAAAGTGGGGGAGAGTTGAGAGAGAGGGAGACAGGTGTGAATATGCCTTATGTAATTACTTAACAGTGACATGTTATGCCGAATTACACATACAAATATATATAGAATACTACAATACAATCATGTTATCGTAGCTGAATTAACAAACCAACTGATTGAACAAAATATCTTACACAAAAACGTTTGCAATGAGCATGCGTTTGACTGCATTTTTAAAAGAGTAAATTGTAGGCAAATTACGTGTTTTAATTAACAAAGAATTCCAAACGTCTGGACCAGTATGTCTCACTGATTTATGTGCCAGTACTGTACGTGGATTAAAAAAATGCAAGTTTGCTGCTTGTCTTGTCGAATAAGAGTGAATTGCATTGTTTTTCAAAAACATAGAAGTAAACGAGGCAGGCAAAATACTATTATTATAACGATACATGAATAAAGAGGTTTGAAGAAAATTAATTTCACCGACTTTAAGACATTTAAATCTAACAAACAACGGATCTGTGTGCTCACGATAACCAACTCCAGCACAAATTCTTAAAGCCTTTTTCTGTAACAAGTGAATGTCATCTGTTACACTCTTTGACACAGCCCACAGAATATTACAATACGAAATATAAGGCAAAATCAAGGAATTATAAATCATTAATAATATTCTGTCAGACACCAGATATCTTACTCTATATAAAATCCCAATACTCCGAGAAATCGGAGTCATTATACTCTTCCGGTGGTCATCCCAGTCTAGCTTCTCATTAATATGAACACCAAGGAACTTAGTACATGCCTTTCTCTCCAATACAACACCATTCAATCTAACAACTAATTGTTGCTCATTACAAATCTTCCTTCCTTTAAAATGAATATAGTTTGTTTTTGATACATTTAGAGCTAACATATTACTTCGAAACCATTGTGTTAACTTAGGAAGCTCAATATTAATTCTAGTCTCGACTGTATGAATATGACGATGAGAAAGGAAAATGCTTGTATCGTCTGCAAATAATATATATTGTAAGGCTGTAGATGCATTACATATATCATTAACATAAATAAGAAACAAGTGGCCCTAGAATAGAACCTTGAGGGACACCACATTTTAAAGCAAGAATATTAGAATTTACAGAATTATAACATGTATACTGCCTTCTGTTAGATAAATAACTAGAGAACCATTTCAGAGCGATACCCCTCACTCCATAATGCTCCAATTTACACAACAAGATTGAGTGGTCGAGAGTGTCAAAAGCTTTACTCAAATCCATGAATACTCCAACCACATGCTGGCGATCAGCAAGGGCTTGTGACAGACGGTCATACAATTTTAGCAAGGCAAGGTCAGTTGAATGCGCTTTACGAAAGCCATACTGGCCGGTCTGGATTGAGCAACTCATGTTTGTATAAGAATGCGTAGAGCCTATTATAAACAACTCTCTCTAATAACTTTGAAAAACTTGACAAAAAAGAAATTGGTCTATAATTGCATACATTCATAACATCATTTTTTTTTATGAACAGGAACAACTTTAGCAAGCTTTAAAGAAGAAGGAAATACTCCAGTTACCAGAGAGAGATTACAAATATGTGCCAGGGGGACTAAAATCAGCCCAATGACCTGTTTAAAAAAGGAAGTACTTATTTCATCGTGCCCACAAGAGTTACTATTTTTCAATGAAAATAAATCAAGTATCTCAAACGAATCCACAGGCTTAAAAAAGAGAGATGCTTGGGATGGGTTAACAAGGTACTCTTTGTAATTTGTCCCATTACTATCTATTTTCCTTGCTTGATTAAGCCCAATATTAGCAAAATAATTATTCAATACGTTAGCAATATCTCCTGGATCAACAATTTCTTATTGCTTTATCTATGGGTGCATTGGGAAGAAGGTCTCAGATTCGAACCCACTTTTTTTAAATTGACAATAGCCACCCTTTCTCTAGTTGAAATCTGATAAAACTTGGCACAGGAAATTTGACAGTATCCCTTTACATTGTCTGAAGTTGTAATTAAATTCCATTCATAAGCGACTGAGTTATTACGGATTAAAAACATAACAGTTATTTTGTTACACCTAGTACATGTTGATATTGATATCATTAAAGCTTGAAATTGCTTTATTTACATATTTATTATTTTATTTATTCCTGCAGGTGTCACAGTAAACAATTTCGTACATAAGAATAAACTGTCATAACATCGAAATAGAAACACACAGAAGTCGGCAATATAAGCTAGAAGTTTCAAGTGATGCCATACCTAAGATTTACAAGTTTTACATATTCTTAAAACATAGATAAACATAAATTAATACATACAAGAAAAAAAGTAATACAAAACAAATATAAAACATTATTTACAAGTAAAGAGAAAGATGATAGTTAAGTCTCTACAGTATGTTCTAGAGCAGGAAGAAATGTAGCAGGCATGATAGAAAGGTACAGTCCATACTAGAAGAGAAATACGGGAAACAGAGAGAGAAAAGAAAAAGTGGGGGAGAGTTGAGAGAGAGGGAGACAGGTGTGAATATGCCTTATGTAATTACTTAACAGTGACATGTTATGCCGAATTACACATACAAATATATATAGAATACTACAATAAAATCATGTTATCGTAGCTGAATTAACAAACCAACTGATTGAACAAAATATCTTACACAAAAACGTTTGCAATGAGCATGAGTTTGACTGCATTTTTAAAAGAGTAAATTGTAGGCAAATTACGTGTTTCAATTAACAAAGAATTCCAAACGTCTGGACCAGTATGTCCGGTGGTCATCCCAGTCTAGCTTCTCATTAATATGAACACCAAGGAACTTAGTACATGCCTTTCTCTCCAATACAACACCATTCAATCTAACAACTAATTGTTGCTCATTACAAATCTTCCTTCCTTTAAAATGAATATAGTTTGTTTTTGATACATTTAGAGCTAACATATTATTTCGAAACCATTGTGTTAACTTAGGAAGCTCAATATTAATTCTAGTCTCGACTGTATGAATATCACGATGAGAAAGGAAAATGCTTGTATCGTCTGCAAATAATATATATTGTAAGGCTGTAGATGCATTACATATATCATTAACATAAATAAGAAACAAGTGGCCCTAGAATAGAACCTTGAGGGACACCACATTTTAAAGCAAGAATATTAGAATTTACAGAATTATAACATGTATACTGCCTTCTGTTAGATAAATAACTAGAGAACCATTTCAGAGCGATACCCCTCACTCCATAATGCTCCAATTTACACAACAAGATTGAGTGGTCGAGAGTGTCAAAAGCTTTACTCAAATCCATGAATACTCCAACCACATGCTGGCGATCAGCAAGGGCTTGTGACAGACGGTCATACAATTTTAGCAAGGCAAGGTCAGTTGAATGCGCTTTACGAAAGCCATACTGGCCGGTCTGGATTGAGCAACTCATGTTTGTATAAGAATGCGTAGAGCCTATTATAAACAACTCTCTCTAATAACTTTGAAAAACTTGACAAAAAAGAAATTGGTCTATAATTGCATACATTCATAACATCATTTTTTCTTTATGAACAGGAACAACTTTAGCAAGCTTTAAAGAAGAAGGAAATAATCCAGTTACCAGAGAGAGATTACAAATATGTGCCAGGGGGACTAAAATCAGCCCAATGACCTGTTTAAAAAAGGAAGTACTTATTTCATCGTGCCCACAAGAGTTACTATTTTTCAATGAAAATAAATCAAGTATCTCAAACGAATCCACAGGCTTAAAAAAGAGAGATGCTTGGGATGGGTTAACAAGGTACTCTTTGTAATTTGTCCCATTACTATCTATTTTCCTTGCTTGATTAAGCCCAATATTAGCAAAATAATTATTAAATACGTTAGCAATATCTCCTGGATCAACAATTTCTTATTGCTTTATCTATGGGTGCATTGGGAAGAAGGTCTCAGATTCGAACCCACTTTTTTTAAATTGACAATAGCCACCCTTTCTCTAGTTGAAATCTGATAAAACTTGGCACAGGAAATTTGACAGTATCCCTTTACATTGTCTGAAGTTGTAATTAAATTCCATTCATAAGCGACTGAGTTATTACGGATTAAAAACATAACAGTTATTTTGTTACACCTAGTACATGTTGATATTGATATCATTAAAGCTTGAAATTGCTTTATTTACTTATTTATTATTTTATTTATTCCTGCATGTCTCACAGTAAACAATTTCGTACATAAGAATAAACTGTCATAACATCGAAATAGAAACACACAGAAGTCGGCAATATAAGCTAGAAGTTTCAAGTAATGCCATACCTAAGATTTACAAGTTTTACATATTCTTAAAACATAGATAAACATAAATTAATACATACAAGAAAAAAAGTAATACAAAACAAATATAAAACATTATTTTCAAGTAAAGAGAAAGATGATAGTTAAGTCTCTACAGTATGTTCTAGAGCAGGAAGAAATGTAGCAGGCATGATAGAAAGGTACAGTCCATACTAGAAGAGAAATACGGGAAACAGAGAGAGAAAAGAAAAAGTGGGGGAGAGTTGAGAGAGAGGGAGACAGGTGTGAATATGCCTTATGTAATTACTTTACAGTGACATGTTATGCCGAATTACACATACAAATATATATAGAATACTACAATACAATCATGTTATCGTAGCTGAATTAACAAACCAACTGATTGAACAAAATATCTTACACAAAAACGTTTGCAATGAGCATGCGTTTGACTGCATTTTTAAAAGAGTAAATTGTAGGCAAATTACGTGTTTCAATTAACAAAGAATTCCAAACGTCTGGACCAGTATGTCCGGTGGTCATCCCAGTCTAGCTTCTCATTAATATGAACACCAAGGAACTTAGTACATGCCTTTCTCTCCAATACAACACCATTCAATCTAACAACTAATTGTTGCTCATTACAAATCTTCCTTCCTTTAAAATGAATATAGTTTGTTTTTGATACATTTAGAGCTAACATATTATTTCGAAACCATTGTGTTAACTTAGGAAGCTCAATATTAATTCTAGTCTCGACTGTATGAATATCACGATGAGAAAGGAAAATGCTTGTATCGTCTGCAAATAATATATATTGTAAGGCTGTAGATGCATTACATATATCATTAACATAAATAAGAAACAAGTGGCCCTAGAATAGAACCTTGAGGGACACCACATTTTAAAGCAAGAATATTAGAATTTACAGAATTATAACATGTATACTGCCTTCTGTTAGATAAATAACTAGAGAACCATTTCAGAGCGATACCCCTCACTCCATAATGCTCCAATTTACACAACAAGATTGAGTGGTCGAGAGTGTCAAAAGCTTTACTCAAATCCATGAATACTCCAACCACATGCTGGCGATCAGCAAGGGCTTGTGACACACGGTCATACAATTTTAGCAAGGCAAGGTCAGTTGAATGCGCTTTACGAAAGCCATACTGGCCGGTCTGGATTGAGCAACTCATGTTTGTATAAGAATGCGTAGAGCCTATTATAAACAACTCTCTCTAATAACTTTGAAAAACTTGACAAAAAAGAAATTGGTCTATAATTGCATACATTCATAACATCATTTTTTTTTAATGAACAGGAACAACTTTAGCAAGCTTTAAAGAAGAAGGAAATACTCCAGTTACCAGAGAGAGATTACAAATATGTGCCAGGGGGACTAAAATCAGCCCAATGACCTGTTTAAAAAAGGAAGTACTTATTTCATCGTGCCCACAAGAGTTACTATTTTTCAATGAAAATAAATCAAGTATCTCAAACGAATCCACAGGCTTAAAAAAGAGAGATGCTTGGGATGGGTTAACAAGGTACTCTTTGTAATTTGTCCCATTACTATCTATTTTCCTTGCTTGATTAAGCCCAATGATAGCAAAATAATTATTAAATACGTTAGCAATATCTCCTGGATCAACAATTTCTTATTGCTTTATCTATGGGTGCATTGGGAAGAAGGTCTCAGATTCGAACCCACTTTTTTTAAATTGACAATAGCCACCCTTTCTCTAGTTGAAATCTGATAAAACTTGGCACAGGAAATTTGACAGTATCCCTTTACATTGTCTGAAGTTGTAATTAAATTCCATTCATAAGCGACTGAGTTATTACGGATTAAAAACATAACAGTTATTTTGTTACACCTAGTACATGTTGATATTGATATCATTAAAGCTTGAAATTGCTTTATTTACTTATTTATCATTTTATTTATTCCTGCATGTCTCACAGTAAACAATTTCGTACATAAGAATAAACTGTCATAACATCGAAATAGAAACACACAGAGGTCGGCAATATAAGCTAGAAGCTTCAAGTGATGCCATACCTAAGATTTACAAGTTTTACATATTCTTAAAACATAGATAAACATAAATTAATACATACAAGAAAAAAAGTAATACAAAACAAATATAAAACATTATTTACAAGTAAAGAGAAAGATGATAGTTAAGTCTCTACAGTATGTTCTAGAGCAGGAAGAAATGTAGCAGGCATGATAGAAAGGTACAGTCCATACTAGAAGAGAAATACGGGAAACAGAGAGAGAAAAGAAAAAGTGGGGGAGAGTTGAGAGAGAGGGAGACAGGTGTGAATATGCCTTATGTAATTACTTAACAGTGACATGTTATGCCGAATTACACATACAAATATATATAGAATACTACAATACAATCATGTTATCGTAGCTGAATTAACAAACCAACTGATTGAACAAAATATCTTACACAAAAACGTTTGCAATGAGCATGCGTTTGACTGCATTTTTAAAAGAGTAAATTGTAGGCAAATTACGTGTTTCAATTAACAAAGAATTCCAAACGTCTGGACCAGTATGTCTCACTGATTTATGTGCCAGTACTGCACGTGGATTAAAAAAAATGCAAGTTTGCTGCTTGTCTTGTCGAATAAGAGTGAATTGCATTGTTTTTCAAAAACATAGAAGTAAACGAGGCAGGCAAAATACTATTATTATAACGATACATGAATAAAGAGGTTTGAAGAAAATTAATTTCACCGACTTTAAGACATTTAAATCTAACAAACAACGGATCTGTGTGCTCACGATAACCAACTCCAGCACAAATTCTTAAAGCCTTTTTCTGTAACAAGTGAATGTCATCTGTTACACTCTTTGACACAGCCCACAGAATATTACAATACGAAATATAAGGCAAAATCAAGGAATTATAAATCATTAATAATATTCTGTCAGACACAAGATATCTTACTCTATATAAAATCCCAATACTCCGAGAAATCGGAGTCATTATACCCTTCCGGTGGTCATCCCAGTCTAGCTTCTCATTAATATGAACACCAAGGAACTTAGTACATGCCTTTCTCTCCAATACAACACCATTCAATCTAACAACTAATTGTTGCTCATTACAAATCTTCCTTCCTTTAAAATGAATATAGTTTGTTTTTGATACATTTAGAGCTAACATATTACTTCGAAACCATTGTGTTAACTTAGGAAGCTCAATATTAATTCTAGTCTCGACTGTATGAATATCACGATGAGAAAGGAAAATGCTTGTATCGTCTGCAAATAATATATATTGTAAGGCTGTAGATGCATTACATATATCATTAACATAAATAAGAAACAACAGTGGCCCTAGAATAGAACCTTGAGGGACACCACATTTTAAAGCAAGAATATTAGAATTTACAGAATTATAACATGTATACTGCCTTCTGTTAGATAAATAACTAGAGAACCATTTCAGAGCGATACCCCTCACTCCATAATGCTCCAATTTACACAACAAGATTGAGTGGTCGAGAGTGTCAAAAGCTTTACTCAAATCCATGAATACTCCAACCACATGCTGGCGATCAGCAAGGGCTTGTGACACACGGTCATACAATTTTAGCAAGGCAAGGTCAGTTGAATGCGCTTTACGAAAGCCATACTGGCCGGTCTGGATTGAGCAACTCATGTTTGTATAAGAATGCGTAGAGCCTATTATAAACAACTCTCTCTAATAACTTTGAAAAACTTGACAAAAAAGAAATTGGTCTATAATTGCATACATTCATAACATCATTTTTTTTTTATGAACAGGAACAACTTTAGCAAGCTTTAAAGAAGAAGGAAATACTCCAGTTACCAGAGAGAGATTACAAATATGTGCCAGGGGGACTAAAATCAGCCCAATGACCTGTTTAAAAAAGGAAGTACTTATTTCATCGTGCCCACAAGAGTTACTATTTTTCAATGAAAATAAATCAAGTATCTCAAACGAATCCACAGGCTTAAAAAAGAGAGATGCTTGGGATGGGTTAACAAGGTACTCTTTGTAATTTGTCCCATTACTATCTATTTTCCTTGCTTTATTAAGCCCAATATTAGCAAAATAATTATTAAATACGTTAGCAATATCTCCTGGATCAACAATTTCTTTATCATCATTTACAATTTTGTGAGGAGCTTCCATTCGGTTGCGCTTACACAAAATGTATTTCACAACTCTCAAGGTAGAGGACATATTGCCGCTCGCACTTTCAAATTTTCTCGAATAAAATAATTTCCGTGAAGACTTTTTAATGGATGTCAATTTATTACGATATTTCTTATACTTCTCAACATTCACAAGTGAGGATTTCTTTAAACTCCTTTTATATAAAACATTTCTCCTTTTAATAGATTGAAGAATTCCTTTCGTAATCCAAGGTTGTCTCCCTTTCTTTACTTTAATGCGTTCCAAGGGTATGTACTGATCAAAATAAAAAGGCCTGCTCAACATTATCACAAGCTATCATATCAGCCCATTCTTCTAAGAATAAAGCATTATTCAAATTAAGTATGTTAGTCTCATCAAAGTTACGCTTACTATCATTACATTTTTTCCGTGGCCCCTTAAAGGGATAGTTGAGTTCTGGTAAGGAGAGTACAGTTTTGGTGAAACTGAATTTTAATAACCAAAACCTGCATCATTACATTACAAACTAATAGTTATAACTATATAGAAAGGAACACAACATTACAAATGACGTAGTAAAGATCATGTTATCATTAAAAAAGAGCCGTTAAAACACTCATCGGTTTCAACCATTTTGAATAAAATATTGTGCATGTGATGTTTTGTTGAAATAGTGATTAGATAGAGAAATAACCAACAACTATTTAAATACCTATTTTGTAACTTTTTGAAAAGAGGAAGCATTTAAATTTTTTTTTAACGGCTGGTTCAAAATTCTCTAATAAACCTGGGGCCCCAGCTTTATTACAAATTGTTATATTTATGGATATTTTAGCCGTCTCTGAACCGATTTTGATCAAACAAAGATGATTTTATTATTTAAATATTATGCTCTTTCAAATTTTACACTCTGTTTTTCATTACCTCACAAAAAAATAAGTAGTCTAGCGCCTTCTCTACCAAAACTCAACTATCCCTTTAATAACATGATCATAGAGAACACAAAACACTGGTAAATGGTCGGATATTTCACAATAGAACAAGTCTGACTGACTATGACCCTTTTCCGTCTTCACAAAAATATTATCCAACAGTGTCAACGACTGACCATTAATTCGTGTTGGTTTATCAATCAATATTCCAAGTGCATTCGATTCCAAAACAGTTCGAAGACGAAGGGTACTCGGGTTATTACATAGCAAATCAATATTATAATCACCCATAATACAGACAGATTTATTCAATTCATTAATATCAACCACTCAAGATTCAAGATCATCTAAAAAGAGGTTTACATCTGTATTTGGTGGGCGATATACAACACAAACAATCATATTCTTCTCATTAGGAAGGTCTACCTGCACACAAAAACATTCGGCACTGTTACTTTTAAATCGCAAGTCATGCCTCACTTTAAATGTTAACAAGTTTGAAATATACAGGAGAACACCACCACCACGTCCATTTGCTCTGTCATTACGTACCTGCTTATAACCCTCTAACATAAACAGAGGAGGGGACCTAGCAGTCAGCCATGTTTCAGTGATACCAATTATTGAACATCCAAATTTCAACGAGGATAACAAAATATTTAAACTATCAAAATTCTTAGGGAGACTTCTTGCATTACAATGTAAAAAACTCAACAATTGTTTATCATGAGAATATGGAGACATGTCCACACAAAACTCATTTGGCACATAATACTGACAATCATTGTTTTGTTGTAATTCATGTTCTTCTATATTCATTTAAGTAGAGCTAATACTTGTATAATAGACAAAGTACATGTACATGAGAGACACATATGAGAAATCATGGAGAAATACATCTATTCTAGTGTGGCACAAAACATGTGGTAGTAATTTCCATCTAAAGAGAAAGAAATACCACACATGCACACATTGGGCCATATGCATAAAAACAAGCAATTGCTTGTGCTAGCCTTTTGCATGAATTGGTATGCACACAAACAAGCAATTGCTTGCAAGCAAAAGCTTTTGCTTACAAGCACAAGCAATTGCTTACTGCTCGTAAGCAATTGCTAACCAAACAAGCAATTGCTTTTAAAAACCGTATGCATAAAACGAACCTTTTACTTGTCTTGATAAGCAATTGCTTGCGTTTTTTCAAGCACCTCCAGACCAGCTTGAGCTCTTGCTTACTAAGGACATTCGCGTTTTAGAATCAAGTTTTCATACCGTTTCAGAATGATTTAGAACTCCTGGTTCCAGAGGTTATGTTGTGATTACATATTTAATCAAATGGCTGTTATTTTAGACATTTATATCCATGTAGGCAATTTTGTTCATGAGTTGAAAATATTTGCGTAAGAAAAATACTGTTGCCAGGTCGGGCACGACCATGGAAAGCTGCTATGCAAGGGAATACATGACGTTTGCTTACACTACGAATCCCTTTTGTTGTCATGCAGTGCGATGTTCGCACAACCGTAACGATGCTTTGTTCAACACATAAGCAATTGCTTAGGCAGTGTAAGCAAAAGGTTTCAGCACAAGCAAAAATTGCTACGTTTTATGCATACGGCCCAATGTCCGAACGTCGACTGAAGGCCTGCACAAGGCAGCAATACATTTGTGTTTATGGGTGCGTTTGCAAGTTAAAGGTGCATTACGCAGTAAAGTAAGGTGCTCCTCCATCGCCTCTCCATTGGCCAGCATAAAATCGGAGCTTAGTGCCTTTCTGGTACAGATCCTGCACTTCCTTGGCATGTTTCTTTTTCTTTTCTCGTCAGGTTTTAAAATGATATATCAGCGATTTGTTATCGCTGTACGCTTCACCGAACTCGACCTTATTATCCAAAGTCATGGAAAAACTACTCTTGTTCAAGATTGTCGTTGTCTTGTTCAGTGGCGTTCCCAGGATTTTTTCAAGGGGGGGGGGGGGTTATTTCGTGAGGAAAATTTTTGTCAGCGGGGGAGGGGGGGGGGGAGCCGTATACAATTTTCGAGGCCGAGACCAGGACCGGTCCAAACATTTTCGAGGCCAAGACCAAGACCCAGTGGATGATAATCCTGTACGCGGGGGGGGGGGGGGGGGGGAGGGCTGAGAGGCTGAGACCAGGGTTCTTCGCACTTTTCGAGGCCGTGGCCATCAAAAATGACGGACGAGATCGCTAAAATTTGGTCTCGAGACCAGTAATAATTTAAAAAGTCATTTATTGGTCAAAGGGGGGGGGGGGGGGGGGGGTTGAACCCCCCCCCCGGGTACGCCTATATGGTCTTGTTCCAACAAGAATGTATGCGTCTGTTTACCGTTTTTTCCAAAAAATATTTCAAGAATATCCTTTGGTGAATCAAAACAAATTACCAGCTGGTTGCCAGTGTTTATTTTCATGTTTATCAATGTGGAAGGGGATCCCCCACCCACCTCCATCAGCAGCCCCACGTTTTGGAAGCAGGGGGCCCTGAACAAGACATGTTGTATGAAGTTATCTTTGAAAATCAGACAACAGATGCAACCATTCAGTAAACAAGAAGCTGAAAACTTGGACACGGGTAGTTTTTGCAAGACTTTTGATAATTAAGTCGCGCTCGATGAATCGTGAGGCGGTGGCGGATCTACGGGGGAGGGGGGGGGGGGGGGGGTAGGGGGTTTAACCCCCCCCCCCTTGGGCTGCCAAGTGAAAATGTATCAGTGAAAAAAGTGAAAACAAAGTGAAAACAAATCACTTACGGGGGTTCAAAATAGCAAAAAGAAATTCGCCGCTTCGCGGCTCGTGGACGATGCTCCGCATCGTCATTGGGTCAAACCCCCCTTAGCAAAAAGCTAGATCCGCCCCTGTGAGGTGATCAGAGTGTTTGATATATCATTTTAAACGCAATTTTCCAAACCTTAACATGATACCAGTATCAACATATCCATGTTTAGAATTGTTGATTTATATTAAGCTATTAAACTCCGGTTTCGTTCTATTTGACTCACACTGTATACGTTGTTTTCTTACTGAAGATTAAGAAAAGTGGGTAGCCTGTCTTGTACAATAAGTGTGAACTTGATCATACTTTACAAAAATGGATCTCAACGCCTGAGGCACATCACCTTTGGTTATCTGTTACATAAATTATCACAATACTCACAAAGAACACATCTTGGAGATTCAAAATATCATCTATATATACGCATATGAAATAAGGTACAGTATCTGCTGCTATAAGCCTATAACAATCCTTACAGCTCTCTTGTGAAATAACATAATCGTCGAGTCGAGTTTTGTTTGATGTACCCCAGACATGAACACCAGAATTCAAGTAAAAATCAAATAGATGTGCAATATATTAGGTAATTTACAAAACTCTCATTTTGATTATCATGTATTGCTTTTAGAGAGATGATTACAATGAATGAATGAAATGTCAAGTACACACTCCATTTCAACTTATCATCAATGAATAGATCGAGATTTTAACTTCATGACCGAAATATCTAATACCATTACTGTGGCAGACATTGTGGATCCACTATTCCTGAAGACTCATGCACTTTGTTTTCAAGTGCTTCAGAGACAGATTATTTGAATGAATCAATTTTGTCACTCATTCATTCAGAATACATGCACATCGATATGGGCAGAAAAATACATAATAATTGTTCTCACTATCTGCCAATATTAAATACATTTTGATTAAAAGTGAGCAAAGGAAAATGGGATTCCAACAGGAGAGCACCGGTCTAGCAATCCGGAGGTCTCGGGTTCGAATCCTGTTGGAATCCCATTTTTCTTTGCTCACTTTTAATCACAATATATTCTTGGTCAGTTTCTCTATATGTTTGAATTAATTAAATACATTTGATACATTAGGAAGAAAAGCAGATGTCCTCAATGGACCCTTGATGACATCAAGGCCACTCAGTCACTTGTGGAGTACATCAAGGTGATGTACACCACAAGTGAACGAGTGTGTAGGGGAATCTGAACCATTCCAAAAATTATTGTTGTATGTTAGTAGCTTTTTTAGTAGGATAACCTTTAAACCATTCCAATGTGTCATCTCTTCCACTATAATTAAAAAATTATGCTCCATGCCTGACATATTTTCTTGAGCTCAGCGTGTCTAAATCATGAAAAGTGTGTACTATTCGTGATTGCAGGATGTGCGTACGAATTGCTTCAAATTTCGGACACTTTCTTTTCCCAGTAAGTATTTAAAGGGATAGTTGTGTGTTGCTAAAAAGAGTACAGTTTTGGTCAAATTGAATATTAGTAACCAAAACCTGCACCATTACATTACAAACTAATATTTTAACCCCACCATGCTCGAAAAGCCTGTTATCATTAAAAAAAAAAAGAGCCGTTAAAACTCAAGAGGGCGTTCTCTAAAAATAATTGGTTTGAATCATTTTAAATAAAATATTGTGCATGTGATTAAAAAATATAATAGTGATTAGATAGAGAGATGATCAACAACTATATAAAAACCTCCTTTGTAATTTTTTGAAAAGAGGAAGCATTTGAGAAAACAATTAACGGCTGGTTCAAAATGATCAAATAATTGTGGGGCCCCACAATAATTACAAATGGTTTGTTTATGGATATTTCAACCGTTTCTGAACCGATTTTGATGAAATAAGTTTATTCTGTCATTAAAATTGTATGCTCTTTCAAATTTGACTCTCAGTTTTTCATTATCTCACAAAAAATTTATTTGTGTAGCGCCCTATACAGGGTGGCCCAGAAATAACGGAACGGGGTGCTTGCTATAATGAAGACACAATCATGATGCCCGTCATAGCCCGTCACATGCCCGTCACTATAGTAACGTTCAATGCGTGCGCCATTGTTAGTACCCTTTCTTCTCTATACACAGCTGAACGCACACTCACAATGGCGCACGGTTGATCGTTACTCGATGCAGTATGGCGGGCATAATGAGTCTTTAGTATGGCAAGTACCCCGTTCCGTTATTTGTGGGCCACCCTGTATACCAGAACTCAACTATCTCTTTAAACAACACATATTTCTGTAAAATTATGGAAATGCCACCATTGCTTTGAAACAGGTGGGTGTTGTGTTTGACTTCGTTACGGATACTCCAGTCAGTCACATACTGTGGTACTAGCGCATATGTTGCGAGTTTGATTCACACTGGCTACCAGTGATGAATGTTAAGATCATGTTAAAGGGATATAAATTAGTAACTTTGTTGACATGTGCAAAAAGTGATGTATATTTATTACAATATGTACTTTTATGATCTGATATGTCCACTGACTCAGAGTTACGTGTGAAAATGTCCACCAATTAATATGTGAAAATGCACACCGTTTCGACTATCCAGTCGATAGTTAAAAATCTGAAAACTTCAATGATAAATATCGTTTTAACGAAAGGGAAATTCGAAAACCCGATACCTGTTCCAGCTCCTATAGTTAATATGAATGACAGCAAGGTATGAGAGAACCACTAAATTTCTAGGTAAGTTTTGAGGTTTTGAAGTACTAGTATCACAAGTCATGCATTGGGTACATGTGCAGAGCGTATTTAAGATTCGAATATGACAGTTTGATCAACAAGGATGAAGAATTTGAAAGTATATTTGATTCATTAATTGATGTATCAAACAAAATGATGTTTCGAATTATGATTGTTCTTTATTTCAAACATATACAGATTGATACTCAGTAATTAATGTTACATCTCTTGTTTAATTGCTTACTCAACAGGTAAAATGGTTTATTAGACTTACAGTTCTATTCTTGG
>JBAMJV010011516.1:67500-80871 GCA_037951105.1 Echinarachnius parma | reverse complement strand
CAAGAGAACCATCAAGGCTAATAGCAGTGTCAGGTAAAACAAATAATATTTAAAACTAAAGTGATCCATCAACCTCAACATTTTTCCAAAAGTTATATTTGAGACATCAATCAAATTCTTCTGATAGTTTCATAGCAAAAAAAGATTTTATCACCTACTGCCCATTGATTTTGACTACAATACATTTTTTTGTTGTTCAATCATAAATCTATGATCTCCATGATTTATACAGAGACATGTGGAATCAAAACCCATTTCATTCTTCTGTTACCATAAGCCAAACAAAAAAGTACAAGAGAATTGTCGAAGCTTCAAGTGATATTGGCTGATTTGACAAAGTTATCAATCACTTTTAAGATCATAATGTATCTTTTCTTTTCTTGAATATGTTGATTCAATAAATTATTTTTATAATTTGAAATAGTGTCCATAGTGTACATCTAACAAAGTTGATAGAATACCAATCATATTACCAAAAACACGATCAAGGGCAGCCACAAGAGTGTTCTAATACTGAAAAAAAAGAGAGCTATAAAATCTTGTTAGTGGCAAGGTAAACATTAAAGATGCCAATATTTTCAAATGGCACAATGAATATGCCTATAATATTACCAAACTAATTTATTACGTAAAAAATATATTATCACGCAATTCCTGATTCAGGATCTGGCACTATATAATAAACGTGATGAAAGCGAGAACTTTCAGATCTTGTTGTAGAAGTGAAACATTATTGTTCATTGTTCAACTGTGATGAGACCTGGGGGGTGTTCCACAAAGATCCTAAGTTAAACTTAGCACTAAGTTGACTTAAAAAAGTATGGAAAGCCATTTGTAGCCTTTGAATACAATATATTCATAAGCAAACATGCAAGTATTTTATACTTTTCATAAATGTTGCATCAAGAACATGAAATCTCCTTGATAATAGAAAAATATTAGTGATTTGAAACAACATTTTCATGCCTTTTAAAAGGACTTTTACAACTTTGTTCTTAAGAAACTAATGGCTTTCCATACTTTTTAAGTCCAACTTAGAGTTAAGTTCTAACTTAGGATCTTTGTGAAACACCCCCCTGTTTTTATCTTCTTCCCCTCTGTAGTGATGGACGTGGTGAGAGTAACATGAACAGCAAGACGTTCATACGTGGACTGGGTTTCCCCGGGGGGCGAGGAGGATAACAACGAAGACGATGATCAGAGCTTCATCATGGATGCTAGACGGCCAACCAGATCTCTTCATGTAAGTACTTCCAATGCATCGTTTACCATACTGTTGTGTGTAGCAGGCTGTGCATGGGTAATGCACGGCTGGCATGTATTGTTGATGCACCAACACATGCATTGTTAGGGGCGGATCTAGCTTTTTGCTAATGGGGGGGGGGGGGGGGGGGGGAGGGGGGTTTGACCCAATGACGATGCGGATACTGTGTGGGTCTGGGACACGTGATGGCGTTTTTCTATGCACATCACATTTTCACTTGGCAGCCCAAGGGGGGGGGGTGGTGGTTTAAACACCCCTAAACCACCCCCCCCCCCCCCCACCCCCGTAGATCCGCCACTGATTGTCTAAGTACTCTTGTGTGTGTTTGAGGATAACAACGAGGATGATGATCAGAGTTCCATCATGGATGCTAGACGGCCAACCAGATCTCTTCATGTAAGGTACATCTAATGCATCGAATACATTGTGCATTGCAGGCAATGCATGGACAACATTGTTGTATCTTTTTTATTACTTTTCATGCTTGTCTGCATGAAAATAACTCACTCGAGAGAGGATGCTGCCCTGTGGCGACAACTATTAAATTGTTATTTTTGGTGAAAGAAAACTAGTAAGTTTAATTATGCTATACCCCCTTCACTTTTGCTTGTTTCATGTTCATGTGTATAATTCTATTACATAACACTCGTACAAGCATTCAGAGGGTTAGCATATCCGAGTGTCTCGCACAGTGCATTATCACAAAAGGTATTCAAAGTAAGTTAAAATTCCAACGACTGGAGTTCGCTACTTCGCTATCGCGCCTATTAAAGGGGCACGTTCTCAATAGGTATTCATCTTTCTTTAGTGTGACGACAGTGCAACTATATCGAGTGACGAGATTATAGAGGAATCGGAGCTGAAGCGCTAGGAGGAGAATTTTGCCTGCCCGGGCCGAGCGGCCCAAGTCTGAGCTGAGGCGGCCGTCGGAGGAAGCGACCGCTTGGCTGGCCAGCAGGATGACCTTGGTTGGTCAACAGGGTGGCCGTAGTAGACCGCTCTTTTCATCCACATCGACGGCCTTTAAACAGCGACGATTTGCTTAACGTTATGGTGGGCAGGCGGAGGGAGTTTTAGAACCATTCCTTGATATGCTTTGATGCGCCTGCTTGCAGGCAGCTCGGCTATAACGGGTAATAACATACATCATGTATGATGCGCCTAGGAAAGAATTTCTAACTTGTTGTTGTCTATTAATTTATATTATTTAAGGGCAAACAACGGGTCAGTCGTATGACCCACTTGGAACGTTCGAATATACCCCACTAACCCAGTTGTATGGGTTAAGTGGAATCTACCCCCAGTTGTTGGGGTAAGTGGAATCTACCCCAGTTGCATGGGGTAAGTGGAATCTTACCCCCAGTTGTATGGGGTAAGTGATATCTGCCTCCAGTTGTATAGGGTAGGTGGACTTTTCCCCAGTTTTAGGGGGTAAGAGGACTTTGGACGCCATCTACGAGGAATTATAAACCGTGTCTTGTCCTGTAATAACGCTTGGTGGGAAGACTATAACCCAAGCGGGCAGGCCTACCTCCAAGAAGGACGCACATCGAGAAGGTTACACGAGTAATGTATATTAATCGATCTCTAATGCCGTGGCCACCCGTGCCCCTCAAGTGGGCCAGGGGATTCGGGGCTATCTTCCATCGGGTTGCCGGGCGAGCAACGCCTAAATGCAAAAAAAGGCATAGGGCTCCAGGCAAAGGATACATCCAGGTGTGTCGACGAATGGCCTCCAGACTACATGTGTCATGTTATATATGCATTGCGGATATTTTTAATCCGATCAAGGCGCCCGACGGGTAAAGGAGGGAGATGCATGTCGACAAATGTCGACGGTTAGCCTTGGATGGTTTACCTATGACGAGACAATTAGGCCAGTTGCCAGCTGGGCATGAGGCGCCGGGAAAGCCTCAATCGGTACCCCACCCCAGGTATCTCGGCTTGCGTGTTGGGTCGGTTTCCGTTTAGCCCAAACCAGCCCCTCCCCGGACACATTCCCGTGTACAGGCTGGGAGGCTCAATTTTCGATGCACATGATGGTGCTATGTCGGGTTGTGAATTTATTTAGTCCATATGCCTATTCAATACCGATGACCAGCAAACATCTCCAAGGAGACTGTGGATGTCGGGATTCATACCCTTTATGTCAGATAGGACATTCGTCAAAAAGCATACAACTTTTGTTCTGCAATCTTCATTATAATTGGAAGGAGATTGAGTCTTAAAACAGGGAAGGAAACAAACATCACGATAAGGGTGACATGTTATTTAAACCATAGACCCTAAACAGAGTACTTAGTTAAAGTGCATGGCTTCACCAGCTTTATTGGCTCACTTTTGTTCTTTCGTGTCGGAAGTGTACATAGCTGGAAACTGGAATGGGCAAGGTCTCTTCAGGAATAATGGCGTCTTCGATTGTTTGATGCCACTACGTCCAAATACAACAAGGACGCTTGGAAGGTGGATACGGGGTCGGTCGCCAGATGACCTTTCTTTCCATATTTATGACCCGCCAGTCTCTATATTGTTATATTCACAGAAAGCATGTTGGAAGCTTGGTGTCAGAATGATTATTCCCCTTTTTCAGGGGGTTTGTGTCCCGGAGATGAATCAACGTATATTGATGCCCTCGGACGTCTTATAATCAATCGCTACTAAACATGTATAAGTGAATTTCTGACATGCACAATCGTTCGTATACCAATATGGGCAATAACACGTTGTTCGTCTTCTTTAATCAAATACGTGGCATGAGGAGTTGGGTCTACTTTCACGGACCCCTGCGTTCCTGTGTTATTACACCTACGTTTGAACCAGACATCTAAAAATTACAAACGGGTCTCGGTATACGTCGGATAGGTGCTTGACTGCGAGCACGGGAGCCGAGTTTGATCCTAAATCGATTCCCCCAGTACAGCACTTGTGTCCTTCAGCAAGGCACGTTATCTATATTGATGCTCCCTACCCGGGTGCAATATGGGTACTTGACATGAATGAGGGTGTGTAAAGCATGAGTGCACTATAAAGTAGCACCTGCTGCAATGCTCCCCAGGGAATGGAGATAGTGTACAAGTGCGGATGGGTATCAGATGGCTGTGGCAAAAAGTTATATTAATTACAGGTCCCTATATGGGACAAAAGCAAAAGCACCGAAGAGGCTAACCTGTCGGTAACTTGAATAAGATTACCGAAGGAAGAAAGAAAACAAAAACATGATCCTTATGCACCTGTTATTGATAGTTGTCCGATATCATGGGATCGTCTTACTCATTCTAAAACTCGTAATAATCTGCAGACAGATACAACACGATCTGCAATAATAATCGCCCGTTTGGAATACCCGACCGTGGCCTTAGTTTGTCGCCCGCTCATCCTTTTTATAGCGAAAACGGATTAATTAGTACGCCAGTTTCGGGCGATGCTGGGATGCAGCGGACCTTTTGCCATGTTTGCGACTTGCTCTTTAGGGTATGATCGGCCTCTCCTTGAGCAATCAGACTAGCATGCAATCTAAATCAGCCTGTCAGCAGTGGACTGAGCAGATCAGTCCACTCTCGCATTCTATAGCAACTAGTGTTGAAATAATTTCTGACTAAGTAAGAAACTTTCCTTAGGTAAAGTTACTATCGGTTCATACAGGTTTTATTTTTTCTGTTGTTCTTCACATCACATCGATGGTCGTGCAGTGGGACAACATCCCCTTGTAGTAATTGGTACTAGTGGACGGAATATTCAGTCATAGCCTCACAAACCTTCGTACATAAACGATTCGGGCGACTCTATTTAATTGAGTTTAAATATATATTCTTGACCAACTACTACGTAAACCGAATAAGTTACCTTCACAATTTACAGAAATTGGTATCTCATATACTTGTACGGGCTTACAGGTCACAGACTTTGTCGTGTTTCTTCATGTTTAATAAATGACAGTAAGGCAACATTCTTCAATGATTTGTTAAAGACGACGTCAACTATAAGTAGTATAAGTACCGTCCGGAAGATAAGACCATGGAATTAGGAGGTCTTGATAAGACAGTCAAATTATTCGCATATAATACATTGAATAGATAACTTGTGTGCTATCCACTCCTTTTAGGACGTATGTACCGCTGGCCCAGTTCCGCGAGATGAACAATAATTGGTACTTTGATTCTGCTAATAGAATAGCAGCAACACAACCATGAGACAAGATGAAGAAGTCCTCTCTTCATTGTTCGTCATTTTGATCAAATAAATTTGGCCAGCTCTAATCACCATACTATTATTGCAACCATATTGAAATCATCCATGTGACATCATTGAATAAACTTGACATGTATACCACGGTGAAATTCTCAAGAGTAGAAAAATAACAAACAGAATTCTTCGTTTTACGAATCTGGGATATGTATTCTATATTGTAAGCAGTCGTACGGCAAATCCCTGACCACGCCAATCAGTCAATCTGATATGCCTGACCTAGTACGGCATAGTTCTTGTGATTATTGGCATGCATAGTATAACCGGCATGTTTGTTCAGCGGTGAAATTGAAGTTGCCTAAATTAGCTAGCAGTTTTCAATCCGCCATACTCCGGTCAAGGAGTGAGGGTTGCATAGAGATCAGTAATTGGCACTGCTATAATAGCTAACATGATGAGCGAGAGCATGCGCAGATGGAGGCTTGTGAATCAGAAGAAGAAAAAAAAAAAAATAAACGAAAAAAAAAAAAAAAAAACATGGTCACATCGACCGATTATCCTTTTTTACGTTGTAAAATCAATGTCACTCCACGAAGTGGAGGATTTAAGCCACACATTGTCAGGCAAGCTCTAAGATTGTATTTTCGTTCATATAGGACAATAATCTTGCAACCTATGTATTTTGCCTTGCAAAAGGCGGAAAGTATCTTAAGTTTAGAAACGTGAACATAATCAAGAAAATACATATTCATAATAACTTTCTTTACCTTTCACCAACGTCTATCGAGGTCAAAGTGATTGACTCGCTCCAATTTCTATTGCGATTATTTGTGGATAACAGGAAGAAGAAAAGCAAACAGACGAATTTAGGGGATCATTGTACCTCTGATGATAGTAGTTCAATCATCGTAATGAACTATTCTGTGACATGCTTTCTGTTCATGTCAAGGCCTATAGCTATAGTATATTTCGGGTCAACTTCTGTATCTTACTTTGAACATGCTAACCCTCTGAATGCTTGTACGAGTGTTATGTAATAGAATTATTAAATTATGCAAATAATATGAAGTATAATTTGAATTCTATTAATATTAATGAAGTACAAGTAGAAGAGGGTCCCACCCTGTGACACTTTGGTGTAACCCACCCATTATACACGGGCACAGAAGTTGACATAATTGGCAAAATATGATTTTGCAATGTCCTATATCTATATTATAAAATGGTGTTTGGACTTGGTGGTATGTTTCAGCGCATTTGGGATATTTGAGATGGAAGGTGCGCTATATTATCATTATTGTTATTATCACTGATGGTACAGTGAGACTACATAAATATTTGTTTGAATTATTCGCTTAAACCTGTGAAAAGATGAATACCTATTGAGAACGTGCCCCTTTATAGGCGCGATAGCGAAGTAGCGAACTCCAGTCGTTGGAATTTTAACTACTTTGAATACCTTTTGTGATAATGCACTGTGCGAGACACTCGGATATGCTAACCCTCTTCTACTTGTACTTCATTAATATTAATAGAATTCAAATTATACTTCATATTATTTGCATAATTTAATAATTCTATGTTGATTTGTGTTACTTGTCATTTGCCTCAATAAAAAAAACCCAGTTAGATTCGAAAGCTCTGCTGTATTTCACTTACAGGTTTACTGAAATGCAGATGATTAATACATGGATACACATGCTTTTATCACATTCTTACATCTATAATTTGTTTTCATAAAATGTGATCTGAAATGAAAAGGTTGTGAAAAGATTGAGGATATTTTTTGAGTTCATTTTGTTTATTGTTGTTATATTAAATTCACGGACGTTGACTTTTTCAAATTCCTTTGTATTTATTTATTTTTTTGTTATATTACAGAGTTCCTTGAATGCCTCAGGGCACATGGAGACCATCCATACCAATGGAGCCATGGCACTGACAAGATCATCCATGGTGAGTCATGACTTAGGGATGTAGTTTTTAAAACAATCTAGTAATTATACAGAGGCCACCAGGTAAGAAATTTCTAGCATTGCTTAAAATAAAGGAATTCTAGTAACCACCTCTTTCAGAGATATCAATGCAATATATGTTTCCATTTTTTGTTTTGTTTTATTACCAGCCAATGCGGAGTACGGGTACAGCTCCAATGCTGTACCAAGCTTGGGAGGCCGCGGTCCAACAGACACGACCCATAATAACCCATGAATCAATTAGATTACTTTTTCCAGTGAATGATATACAGTATATCTATTATTATTATTAATATTATTAATCATATTAAATTATATTTCTATTTTGTTCCTATAACCAATATAAATTCAATAAAAAAAAAAAAAAACTATGAACAGCCGATGCAGAGTATGGATACAGCCCCAATGCCGTACCAAGCCTGGGAGGCCTCTGCCCAACAGACAAGACCCATGACAACCCATGACTCAATCAGATTACATTTTCCAGTTTGTGCTATATAAATTATTATCATTATCATTATTATTATAATTATCATTATTATGATTATTATTATCATTATTGTTATTATTATTATTATTATTATTATTATTAATTACATTAATTTCTATTTTGTTGTTGCTATCAGCAGCCGATGCAGGGTACGGCCCAACAGATAAGACCATTGACTACCATGAATCGATCCGATTACATTTTCCAGTTTGTGCTATATAAATTATTATCATTATTATTACTATGATTATCATTATTATTATAAATCACATTTAGTGATAATTCTATTTTGTTTCTATAACCAGCCGATGCAGGGTACGGGTACAATGCCATACCAAGCCTGGGAGGCACCCGCCCAACAGACAAGACCATTGACAACAATGAACCAGAACCCGGACTACTTGTTCCAGTAAGTATTTGTCTCCTTTCATACCTCCTACGTTTACCAGGGATGTACAGTAGTTAGAACTTAAGATGACAAGACCTTGTATGACAAATAAGTCACAACAACTGCATGTGGTTCGAGACTTGTATTTAACGAGAAAGAAAATTTCTTAAACTTTATTATTGTTGCTAAAACTTTTGTATTGTCATTTGAATCTGATAGTTATTCATGTTTGAATGGTAGGAAATAAATCTTAATTCATTTGAAGGCTGTTTTTATTCAAACATCACCCATTTACGCAAGAGGGCACAATGTAGACACCGGAAAGATGCCTTGGCAGGTTGGCATACTGGGATAGTCAAAGGTAGACAGGTGGCCACTAAGACGGGTTTAACTGTATTTACATTTGTAAAGTGCATAGAGTATTGATAAACAGCATTCTCTACCAAATCGTTCCCACAAATCGGCATGCATGACTAAAAAAAAATCGATGCTCTATACAAATTGCATAGAGCATCAGTTATTTTAGCCATGCATGCCTAGCCTTTGGCACGCTTTGGTAGAGAATGCCTTGACAAACTAGTAGTAACTGCAGAATAGATGTTGACATTATTAACCGTGCACCTATGTCTACCTCATTTGATTCCAGCTACCACATGCACCAGACAAGCCCTCGGAGAGAGAAGCCCGCCGTGCGTCAGTCAATGCCCCAGGCTGCTGCCATGGTAACGCCGCCAGTCATTGTCGATGTAAGTGTTGTTTGTGTATTTGTTTTATTTCCATTATAAAAAAGATTGCATGAAATACAAATATATAGTAAAGATACAGGTAATGAAATTACACAGTAAAAATCTGAAACAGATTATTACAACATTTAGATCGAATATAAATTCAATAAATGTATACATTCAATACTGGACTATAAAGTGGATTAAGAAAGAAATAAAGGCTGGAAAAACCCATATTCACCCGCACCATTATTGTGCAGCTGCTCTTCCATTACATGGGGACCAGGTGTAGGACAACAAAGCATATTTTAGCTTTAGCCTGAAACAAATGCTTGGTAGTGCAGTGTAAAACATATGTGGGGGGCGGGGGCCTTTTAGCCACTCAAAACAGCACCGAACTCAACCAATCAATCAGCACCCAAACACTCTGGCTATTCTACCCGATGCTCGAACAGGGTGTCGGCATTTTACTGAAGATACTTCATTTAAATGTGGAGCTCTCCAATACTAATGCGCTGTCGTTCTCTAACAGGCTATGACAGGCTACAACAACCCTGAAGCCTGGCGCCCGTTAACCGTTCCCCTCGCGGCCGTACTCAACCAGTCAATCGCCACCCAAACAGTCGGCCTGTTCTACCCAACGCACGAACAAGTGAACCGCTCGACCCAGGACGTGCAGGCCGTGCGCGCCATACGACAGGAGGTCGCTACGTCAACGGGATCCGCGGGGGAGGGGATGGATAAACCCAAGTTGACGGATGTGAGCCCGGGTAAAGGCTACTGGAAGCGACAGATCGCGCACATCGGCTCGCACCTCGAAGCATTCTCGCAGCGGGACGCGGAGTTTAGAGCTACCGTCGGCAAACCTAAAATGGGAAAGGTGAGTGTGTATTAAAAGGTTTCTGTTCATTTGAAATGTGCTGTATCTGATTGGCATAGTCCCTTTTTTTAACTGTTCAAAAGATCAGCTGGAATAATATCTGGCAAGATTTACATTTTACTTTCGTTTCATGTCGGTTGCTGTATAAATACAAACTATTGAGTAATACAATCATTTTCACCTACTTTGCTGGCTTTAAAAAAATTAGGACTGTCATTTTATTACCTTTTGCAAAGCATTTCAAAATAGTGTTTCATATCAGTTGCTGTACAAGAACATACTATTGCTCGATACAGTAATTTTCACCTAATTTGCAGGCTGTTTACTTTTAGTACCATTATGTACTGTACCTTGTGTGAGCAAAATATTCTCCACCCTTTATTTTGATTTCTGTTCAGATAATTATATTGCTATATTACTCAAAAATATTTTTGAATGTAGTCATTTTCATCTAATTTGCTGACTGTGCAAATGACAGTACTTTAATGTATTGTGCCTTGTATGAAATGATATGCTTGCTTCGATTTTCATTCTGATTTAGATATATAGCTCAAAATTGTTGTTGAAATTATATTTATTATTACGGTATTATTATTTTATTTGTTTCTAGATAACATATGCCAGTGTGGAGGATGATGGAGTTGACGTTACCGTGACGATCAGCTTCGAGTCCCGTGGCTCCAACCCTCCTGTGAGGGGGAACAAAGCGCAGATGGCCAGAGGTAAACGGAAGAACTATTTCATGCTGATGACATAAGTTAAAGTTAAAGTCCTTCCCGTGCCAATTTTGGCACATAAGGCGGCGCCTATCTCCGATTCATTACCCCTAGGCCACACGTCTACTAAATGTAGCGAAAGCTACAGAAGGGGGCCTGTCCTCTGGTAACTCGTGTGATTAACTTTCCCTTCTCCATTCTATAAATGCCGAGCGCCTGGCTAGAAGGCAGAAGGTACCATTTTTAAAGTCTTTGGTATGACCCGGTCTGGGTTTGAACCCGGGACCTCCCGTGCATGAGGCGGACACTCTAACCGCTAAGCCACCCTGCTCGGTTTTCATGATGATGACATAAACATAAAATTAAAGCACTTATATTGATGACAAAATGATTAACAATTAGTATTTCCTCACCTTTCTTGAATATTTTCCCATTCTTGTTTTATCCGAGGATGGTTGCCATCAATTCAATAATAATTGTCATATAGTGGCTTACATCTATTCTTCTAATAATCTGGAGGTTGTGGGTTCAATCCCCACCTAAGTCAGCTTGTGATTATTTTCTTCACAGCGACTCGAGCATGCCCTAAGCATTCAGTGTTAAAGGGACTTAGTAACATTGTCCAAATCCTCAAAATACAATTGGGATTCTAGCGGTTCCCTCATACCTTGTTGTAATCATATTTACAATAAAATCATGGAACAGGTTTTGGTTTATCAAATTTCCCTTTCGTTAAAAAAGATATTTACGATTGAAGTGTTCAGATGTTAAATAATCCAACGGATCGCGAAAACCGTGTACAAAGTGAGTGCAATGAGTTTGTGAATATCACTTTGCATTTTTGCTTATTACTCGGCCATATAACGTCCATTTGACTTGAAATTTTCACACAATACCCTGTGGACATATCAGATAACAACAATATACATTGTATCAACCACTCATCACTTTTTGCACATGTCAACAAAGTTACTAGATCCCTTTAAACCTTCATTGGTGAAGGGCAAAATACAATTATATGTAATAATACATCTATTCTACCAAGTTACTATCTGATATGCATATACACAGTATCTGAGACTGATAGACCATTGCTCAATATAAAATACACCAGTACTAACATATAAACATGTGTATATACTTGTTCTGATTTTTGTGGAAATTTATGGTTAATTTTGGTTATATATATACATACTAGAAATTCCAAACTCAACCTTATATCTTGATAATAATATTCATCTTATTTTTCTCCTCTTTTATTGCAGATGCTATAATAGCCAAGAACAAATCAAGTGAATCAGGTAAGAAAAGACCAAAAATACAGACCGCTTTTGATATTGCCAGGATTCTTAACCCCTTGACTACGGGAACCGGGTGGGTTGTGTACAAAGTCTATGGGGATTTCAGAATCTCGAAGGGAACGGGTTAACATCAATTACAAGCAACTCGCCTATGTTTTTGTAAATAAAAGTTCACTAATGCCACACTTGAGTAGCTAAAATCACCTTTAATTTCGCTTGTTTTCACAAAAAAGGATGAAGCTATACTGATAGGTTAAGTATTTGGACATGTTCAATCTCATGAAATATAGTTCTTTAAGGAGCTTTAATTTGTTTTAGATTAAGCATTGTCCGCTTTACATACTCCTGAATAGTTGCTTTATACTGAATTTCATGTTTTTTTTTTATTGTGTCCAGAAACGCCGTATGGGGCGGGGAGGAAGAAGAAACCGATGAGCAAGAAACTGGCCTCCAAGAAGAAGCAGGAGGAGGAGAGACTCACGGTAAGATACAATATAAGTTTGATTTGATTTGAATTTATTTCCATATTTCACAAATAATTTTTGAACAAGTAAATATACAAACAAACAATATATTCATAAACTAAATGCAATAAAAAAATACACAGAAGACTAATATACAATAAATATTACATAATCAACAATTTGTTTGTAATTCACATAACGTGAAATATGGGGGAACCAAACAGAACCAAAAAGAAGTTCTTCTATAGCGCTAAATACATAAATGTTTCATAGCGCTTTACATACGTAACTACAAAATTTCAAAAATACAAAATAAAACAAATGAAATACATGATAATCAATACATAAAATACCATTATATGCTGCATAACAAGAAAATGAACATGCAAATGTGCATACAAAATTACCGTCTAATTAATATTTGGTTTACTTATTAATTATTCAAATAGATCAGTCAGTTTGTAATGAAAGAGTGATGAAAATGGAAGATAATCGTCAATTCTGAAGGTTTATTTGCCTTTTTATCTAGATTATTATATTGACTCTCGGTCGGGGGAAACCCCCAGACTCCCCTCTGTAGAAACCAAGTAATTGTAAATAGCACGTACTTAATTTAGAAAAAGTGACGAAAGAAGGAGGAGGAGGAGAGACTCAACGGTAAGATCAAATCATTAAAGTGCTGGAATGCTCCCCAGGGAGTCGAGAGAGTGCACAATGAGTGTTAGATTCAGTGGTGTAGCGTGTTCGGACTGATTTGAGGGGGGGGGGGGGCACGCAAAATTATGGGGGGGGGGCACACCTTATGTATTTCTTTGTTTTTTTAAACAAAATGTCCCCTTATGTTTCCTATTGTTTTTTTCTTCAAATGATTGCCTCCTCGTCGCTACGCCACTGGTTAGATTAATAGTGGGTGTGTACCCAGGGGCCTAGATACAAACTTTTTATTAGATGCAGGTCCCTCGGGGAGAGCAGTGCGGAAGAA